>WSYH01001606.1:44337-60612 GCA_036426205.1 Ascaphus truei | reverse complement strand
GAATATATCGATAATCTCTCCTCTCTCCCTATCTCTCTCTATATCTCTCCTCCTCTATCTATCTATACTCAACCCCCCACTGTTTGGGTGGTGGTGTGTTTGTGAGATATCCTCTCCTCGCTCTCTCACCTATATCTATCCTCTCTCCTCTTATCTCTCTCTCTCTCTCTCCTATCTATCTATAATATCTAGACTCTTCTCCCGTGTCGTTCCTTCTGCTGCCACATGCCTAAGCGTCCGGCCCATCAATTTGGCACGAATCTGCAAACCGCAGATACCAGGTGTGAATTCCAAGTTCCACCATGAAATGGAGATTAAATGCATCAGCCGGATTTCCACTAGGATAAAAATATTAGACGCAGAAAGCAATGGTCTCCTGTGGAAGTCTGCAAATGTAGTGGAATTGGAATGCTAACACCCTCTGTGTATAGTAAGCAAGTTTTATGTTAGATCTTCCAACCAAGAGACCGATCCCCAGTAGTAAAGGGCTCAGTCTGGAATTGGCCCAACCAAGAAGAACATGAGATATTCAGAGAATAAGAGCGGGAATAGTTCCTCAGAATCTCCCTTTGCACACTCGGGCTGTTTCATGGAACCGAACCCTCTTCTGTCTTTCCGTCGTCTTTCCCTTTACTTTAAACACTTTTCTCCCTGTGTAACATCTGGCGGCTGCAAGTGCAGCTGGTGCTATAACTGTGAGTTAAAAGTAGGGATCTGTTTGTTTATCATCTGCTGGCAGGGCCTACAGGTGGGAGAGTACCTGGAACAGAGACATGCCTACAGGTTGTAGGAGTAACCTGGAACAGAGACATGCTACAGGTTTTTGGGAAGAGTACCTGGAAACAGAACATGCATACGGTGGAGAGTACCTGGAAAACGAGACCATGCTTAACAGGTAGGAGAGTACCCCTGTAACATAGACAATGCCTACAGATGGAGAGTACCTCCTGGAACAGAGACAATGCCACAGGTGGGAGATTACCCTGAAGAGACATGCCCTACAGGTGAGAGAGAGTAACCTGGAACAGAGACATGCTTACAGGTAGGAAAAAGTACATGGGACAGATACATGCCCTACAGGTAGGAGAGTTACCTTGAACAGAGACATGCCTACAGGTGTGAAGAGTACCTGAACAGAGACATGCCTACGGTGGGAGCGTACCGCAACATAAGACTGCCCTCGGTGGAGATTACTGGAAACAAGAGACAATGCCTACAGTTGGGAGAGTCAGACCTTTAACAGAGGACCATGCCTACAGTTGAGAGAGTCCTGTAACAGAGACATGCCTACATGTGTGATAGTAACCCCACGGAATACGAACAATAGAGAGTGGGGCCTACAGATGTGTGTGAGGAGTAGACCTGGACAGTAGATACAAGTTTACAGGGTGTGAGGTAGCCCTGAAAACCAGATAGAATTAGTCTTGACAGTTGAGGTTAGACCGTGAACAGACTTGCTCTTACAAGAGTGTGTGGGAGCAGGTAGCGGCGTGAAAAAAAAAATAAAATGATAGGCGTCTTATCGTGATACTGCATAGGTGTGGGCGTCAGGGGGTACAGGTGTGGATAGAAAACTGGAAAGAGACAATTCCTACGGTGTGGAGAGTACCCTGGAACTAGACAATGCCTACGGTTGGTAGAGTCACCGTAAACATAGACCAATGCGCTACAGGTGGGAGAGTACTGGAACAGAAGTCATGCCTACAGATTGGAAGTCCATGGGAACAGATGACAATGCCTAACAGTGGGAAGAGTACCCTGGAAAAAAAGAGACCTGCCTACGACGTGGGAGAGTCCCTGTAACAGAGACCTGCCTACAGTGGGAGAGTAACCTGGAACGAACATGCCACATGTGGGAGTGTCCTGGTAACAGAAGACATGCCCTTACAGGTGGGGGAGAAGTACCCTGAACAAAGACTGCCTCAGGTGGGAGAAGTACCCCCCCTGGTAAAGAGACATGCATATACAGTTGCAGAGTAACCTTGAACAGAGAATGCAATCAGGTGGTGAGGTAACCTGGAACGAGACATGCCCTAACAGTGGTCTGAGTAATACCTGCAACAAGACATTTCTAATGGTGAGAGTAACCTTGAAACATAGACATGCTACATCTGTGGGAGAGTACCTGGAACAGAGACTGCCTACAGGTGGGAGAAGTACCTTGAACATACCGAACTGCCTAACAGGTGGGAGAGTAACCTGAACAGATACATGCCTACAGGTGGGAGATAACCCTGAAACATAGACAATCCTACATGTGGGGAGTACCTGGAACAAGACATGCCCTACGGTGGGAGGAGTCCTGAACAGAGACATGGCCTACAACAGGCTGGATAGTAACTTGGAACAGCAGAGATCCCTACAGGTGGAGAAGTACCTGGAACAGAAGAACCGCCAGATGCCCCTCCAGTGAAGAGAGTACCTGGAACGGAAGACATGCCTACAGTGGGAGAGTACTGGAACAGAGCACTATTCCTCCCAGGTGGGAGAGTTACCTGGAACAGAAGAACATTCTACAGGTGAGAAGGTACCTGGAACTAGACAATGCCTACAGGTGGATCGTACCGTCGAACAAGAGACGTGGCCTACATGTTGGAGAGTACCTAGCAGATACAAGTTTACATGTGGAGAGGACCTGAAAACAGAGAGATGTTCTACAGGTGAGAGTAACCTGAAACAGAGACAATGCCTACAGGGGGGAGAGTACCTTGGAGCAAGCATGCTTACAGGTGGGAGGAGCCTGGAAATAGAGACAATGCCTACCGGGGAGAGTACCTGGAACAGAGACATGTCTACAGGGTTTGGAAGAGTACTGGAACAAGACATTCCTACAAGTCGGTGAGAGTACCTGGGAAACCAGAGACTTCCTACAAAGTTGAGAGCACCTGGAACCGAGACATGCCTACAGATGGAAGTAAACCTGGAACAGAGACATTGCTAACAGGGGAGAGATAAACCTGAACAGAACATGGCCCTACAAGTGGGGAGATTACCTGGACCAGAGACATGCTACAGATGGGAGAGTAACCCTGAACAGAGACTGCCCACAGATGGGAGAGTACCCTGGAACAGTACATGCTACAGGTGGTAAGAACCTGGAAACTAGCATGATGCCTTCGAGTGGGAGTATCTGAAAGAGACAGGCCTACAGGTGGAGAGTACCTTGGGAAACAGAGACATCCTCCAGGTGGGAGAGTCCTTGAACAGAGACATGCCTACAGTTGGGAGAAAGTACCTGGAACAAGCTGCCTACAGGTGGGAGAGTACCGGGAACAGAGACATGCCTAAACAAGGTGGGAGAGTAATCTTGGAACCAGAAGACACCAACTGCCCTACAGGTGGAGAGTAACCTTGAAACATAGAGACATGCCTAACCGTTGAGAAGAGACCTGGGAACAGTACATGCCTAACAGGTGGGAGAGTACTGGAACAGAGGAGACATTCCTCCGGTGGATAGATACCTGAAAAGAAGAATGCCGACAGGTGGGAGAGTAACCTGGAACAGACGACTCCTACAGTTGGGAGATACCTTGAACCGGGACCATGCCTACAGGTGAGAGGCGGACCTGGAACAGAGACCATGCCCTACAGGTGGGAGATGACCTGGAAACATAGAACTGCCTACCAGGTGTGGAGCATAGCCTGGAACAGAGACTTGGCCACAGGTGGGAGCATCACCTGGAACAGAGACTGCCTACCAGTGAAGAGAAAACCTGGGAACATCGACTGCCTACAAGTTGGAAGGTACCTTGAACCGAGACAATGCCCTACGGTGGGAAGAGTACCTGGAACAGAGACATGCTTTACAGGTGGGAGAGTACCTGGAACAGAGTAACGTGCCCCTAAGGTGGGAGAGTCACCGCCCTACCCGAAAGGAGACAATGCTACAATTGTTGAAGGTACTGGAAACAAGACATTCCTAAACGGGGGAGAGTACCAATGGAACAAAGACTGCCTACAGGTGGATGACCCTGGAACAGAGACATTCTTACAGGTGTAGAGTACCCTGAAACAGGGGACCATGCTACAGGTGGGAGAGTCAAACCTGGAAACAGAGACATGTCTACAGTTGGGGGAGGTTTATCCCTGAACAGAGAGACGTTGTTTACAGTGGTGAGAGTACCTGTACAAGATACCCATTGCCTTACAGGTTTGAGGTTGCCTGTAACAGAGAGACGTGCCTTACATGTGGGAAGTACATGGAACAGAGACATTCTACAGGTGGGGAGAGTACTGGAACAGATACAGGTGGGAGAGTACCTGGAACAGAGACATGTCTACAGGTGGGAGGTTTCCTGGAACAGAGAGACGTGTTACACGTGGGAGAGTACCTGGTACAGAGACATTCTTACAGGTGGGAGAGTGCCTGAAACAGAGAGACGTGCCTACAGGTGGGAGAGTACATGGAACAGAGACATGCCTACAGGTGGGAGAGTACATGGAACAGAGACATGCCTACAGGTGGGAGAGTACCTGGAACAGAGACATGCCTACAGGTGGGAGACTACCTGGAACAGATACATGCCTACAGGTGGGAGAGTACCTGGAACAGAGACGTGCCTACAGGTGGGAGAGTACATGGAACAGAGACATGCCTACAGGTGGGAGAGTACCTGGAACAGAGACATGCCTACAGGTGGGAGACTACCTGGAACAGAGACATGCCTACAGGTGGGAGAGTACCTGGAACAGAGACATGTCTACAGGTGGGAGAGTACCTGGAACAGGGACATGCTTACAGGTGGGAGAGTACCTGGAACAGAGACATGTCTACAGGTGGGAGGTTTCCTGGAACAGAGAGACGTGTTACACGTGGGAGAGTACCTGGAACAGAGACATTCTTACAGGTGGGAGAGTACCTGCAACAGAGACATGCCTACATGTGGGTGAGTACCTGGAACAGAGACATGCTTACAGATGAGAGAGTACCTGAAACAGAGAGACATGCTTACAGGTGAGAAAGTCATCCAAAGGGAGTCACATGGTGTACAACAACCAATCAGATTGTGGAATTGGTTCCCACAATCTGATTGGCTGAAATACCATGTGATGCCGGCTCAGAGACATCATCTTAAAAGCAAATGAAGCACAGCCATTCTGATTGGCTGGCATCATTCCCATTAAGTGACGTCATAAAAAAAAATTAAAGTCAGCACATGGTTTTAACAGCCAATCAGATGGCTGTTAAACACGTTCCAGCCAAAATGTGATGTCACATGCCCTATTCAAGGCCATGACGCCTCATTTGAGCCCAAGAAGACAACGAGACAACATCGGTTGGGATTTACCATGGGGTTCTATGGATTGACAGATGAGGACAGAAGATAAAGAAGATCAAGAAATGGTGACAGATGAAGATAGAAGAAGGTGATTAAAGAAAGAGGAAAGAAGATTGGGGTACCTGAACCAGATCTTCATGGCATTGGATGCTGTTGGAGGCCTTCAAGGTACGTGAGCTTCCTGTTTCCCCGGGAGTTGGAGGGCCACCGCTTCTAATGGTCAGTAATATATTGAATGTTTGTAAATGTATTTTTTTTTACAGGTTTTTACATTGGATGTGTTTTTTGAAAAAAAAAATGTGTGCACATTGACTGATAATATATTAATCTGTACCACTTTAGGGTACAGATCAATACATTATTAGGACAATATTTTGGGGGCATTTCTGGCTTTGTATTGCTGCTGTTTTTTTCAATGTCAGTTTATTATGTGGATGTCATTGTTTGGTATTTTTCTGCTTTATTGAAATAAAATGTTGGCGATTGTTTTTCATTTGTAATTAATAATGTATTGTGTTGGCTAATGCATTTAATGGTTGTTTCTGATATTTTTAAAATGTATTTCTTTGTAGTTTAATGTTTCAATTAATTCATTAATGTCGTATTATTTAATTGTTTTGATTTGTTAATGTTACTATTAATTTCGAGTTGGTTTAGTAATTAATTGGTTTGATTACTGTACCGTATGTGTTTGGTGTGTGGGGGGGGGTTGATTGAAATGTAAGCCATGTTTATTTGTTAACATACAGGGTTGGTACCTTAGGTCTGTGCGGGGACCATGGAGACCACCTGAGGACTCCCGGACATCAACGGGTGCCACCTGCGGACACACGGGAGACACCTGCGGGGAAGAACCAGGGGCCCCACAGCTGTGGGGGCCCCGCGGACCCACAGGGACCACCCGAGGGCCCCCAGACCTCCGTGGGAACCACCCGAGGGCATCAGACACCTGTGGGGTTGACTCAGGGACCCCCAGACACTCGCGGGCCAACTCGTGGATCCCATTGTTGCCCACGGTGACCCGCGGGGACCACCTGGAGGCCCACGACGCCTAGCGGGGACCACCCGGAGACCCCCAGACCCTGTGGGCACCCCCCTCTGGTGCACTGTGGGGCCTGCGGACACCCGTCGGGACCACCGGGGACTACCGTAGGCCTGGGGTATTAACCCTGTATGTTAAAAATTAAATAATGGTTTTACATTATGGGGGGCACAGGGGTGGGTGTGTATTGATGTTTATTAAATATTACTATGTTTATTGTGGCTCAGGATGTGGGTTTTGGGGCTGTTGTGTGTGTATTATTTTTATTGTGGGTAGTGGAGGTGGGTGAAGGGGGTATTAGCCCCAAAGATGGGTGTTTACGCCTTGCGGGTGGGTAACGGGAGGGTTAAACCCTTCATTACCTTAGCGGTTTTAACCTTTAAGTTAATGAAGGGGTTAAGTCCACCCGCAAACCCCCCCCCCCCTCAAGGCCTAAACACCCACCAAGGGCCAAATACATCCCTTCACCCACCCCCACTACCCACAATAAGCCTGGCACGGGTGGTTAAGCCCTTCGTTGCCTTAGCGTTTAGCCGCTACGATAATGAAGTGGCTGGTAAATGCATTTTTCCTCATCGCGAGCAAGTTGCCGGGGTCTCCGGTGCTTGGTATTAATGGTATCAGTTCCTGAGAGATGACCACCCCGGATATCAATCCGAGGCAGGAAAAAGGACCACAATTTTTTTCTAAAGTCCCTGTCTCGCGCTAATCAGACGCCTCTCCCACCAAATATGCCATCTTGTTTGGTTGTGGATTATGAACATTCCGAAAAGGTCGACCAAGTGGTTTATCGCTGCTCAGTCGCGCGATTTGATTTGTTCAAAGTTTTTTCCGGGCGATACAGGCTGTTTTTTTTAATTTTTTTTTCGCCATGTGTTGTATCAGGCTTAATGAACTGAGTAGGCAGTTGGATATAGTGCGATAAGTGCCTTATCGATGCTTAATGCTAGATCCCCCTAGGTTGTTTTTCACTTGCTGGGTGTTGGTTAGAGATGGTTACTCATCGATAAGGGCCTTCACATGGGTTGCACACTATCATGGTTTTATTTCAAAATATCAGCACCCTTGGGAACTGGGAGGAGGTTAGAACGTGTGAATTCACTGAATGGTGTTGGTGCACCAAGCTATTGGCTGGAGGTTGGGTTGAGTGTCTGTGTGCACCCAAGCATGGCTGGAAGTTTGGTTGGTTTGTCTGGTGCACCAAGCAGTGGATGGAGGTGTGGGTTGGGGGTCTATTGCACCAAGAATTGGCTGGAGGTTTGGGTTGGTGTTTTGGTGCACCAAAGCTTGGTGGAGGTTGGGGTTGGTTGTCTGGGCCCAAGCATTGATGGCTGGAGGTTTGATCGGTGTCTGGTTTGCACCAAAGCATTGGCTGGAGGTTCGGTTGGTGTATGTTGACCAAGCATTGTCCTGGGAGGTTTGGGTTGGTGTCTGGTGCACCAAGCATTGGCTGGAGGTTTGGGTTGGTTCTCCGTTAGTTAGAAATCTGACTTTCTGGAATTTGTTTCCGTAGTTGTTGTGTTAACGTTATGGGGCGAGTTGCTCTCTAACAGGGATGTCATTTTCTGGACTGAAAACATGGGGGTGGTTGAGGCGGTGAGTGGTCTTGACGTGAGGCCCCCTCCGCTTTTAGTACTTTTACAGTATTTTGGTTTTGTTTGTGCTTAAAATTGAACATTTCATTCAGGACGAGGCATGTTTTGGGGTAGCTAACCGTGTAGCTGATTCTCTGCCCCATATGCAGCTGGCAGACTTCAGGAAGAGGGCCCCCACTGCTGTTTAAGACGAGCAGAGATACCCTCCGGAATTCTGGGACCTCGTGGCGGGCAAGTGATGGATTTAGTTTGTGCTTCTGTCGCATCGGGTACGTGGGACGTTTATGCGCTGCCTGGCGTGAGTATGTTAATCTGGTGTGGGAATTGGGGCTTGTGGTCACTTAGGTCGAGGTGTCTCTAATCTACGTGGTAGTGCTGAATGAAAGGGGTCTGGGGGCGGCTCAGGGGAAAGGAAGCCCCCCGGAGTTCTTTTTTATTATGAAGCTGCTCCGCTTTGGGGGATTTTATAAAGGCGTTTGTAGTGCGCGGTGCAGTTGCCGGCTAAAGAGGTTTCCAACCGTACCGGATGGTAAGAAGCCGGTTACACCGTTAGTGCTAGAAAGGCTGTTGTGGCTGAGTCAGTGTGTGGTTCACTGTTCGAGGCGAGGCTGTTTATAGCGGCGTTTGTACTAGTTTTTGGGGGATTTGCGAGTAAACAAGCTGGTCTGCGCAACTAAGAAAGGTGAACGCGGTTTGGCTTTTGAGGATGTGTTTCGGGATCCGATCAACCTCTTAGTGCGCAGGTTACAGACCGGTCAGCCTCTTAGTGCGCAGGTTACAGACCGGTCAGCCTCTTAGTGCGCAGGTTACAGACTGGTCAGCCTCTTAGTGTGCAGGTTACAGACCGATCAGCCTCTTAGTGTGCAGGTTACAGACCGATCAGCCTCTTAGTGCACAGGTTACAGATCGGTCAGCCTCTTAGTGCGCAGGTTACAGACCGGTCAGCCTCTTAGTGTGCAGGTTACAGACCGGTCAGCCTCTTAGTGCGCAGGTTACAGACCGGAAGTGACGTCATAAAAAAAAAATTAAAGTCAGCACATGGTTTTAACAGCCAATCAGATGGATGTTAAACCGTTCCAGCCCAAAAGGTGCTGTACATGCCCTCAATTCAAGGCATGACGGCCTCATTTGAGCCAAGAAGACAACGAGAAAAGCGGTTGGGATTTACCATGGGGTTCTATGGATTGACAGATGGGACAGAAGATAAAGAAGATCACGAAATGGTGACAGCCTGAAGATAGAAGAAGGTGATTAAAGAAAGAGGGAAAGAAGATTGGGGTAACCTAACCAGATCTTCCTGGCATTGGATGCGTTGGAGGCCTTCAAGGTACGTGAGCTTCCTGTTTCCCCGGGAAGTTGGAGGGCCACCGCTTCTAATGGTCAGTAATATATTGAATTGATGATGTTTGTACAATGTATTTTTTTTACAGGTTTTTACCATTGGATGGTTTTTTTGAAAAAAACTGTGTGCACATTGAATGATAAATATATTTAATCGGTACCACTTTAGGGTACAGACAATACATTATTAGGACAATATTTTGGGGCATTCTGGCTTTGTATGCTGCTTGTTTTTTCAATGTTCAGTTTTATATGTGGAGTCATTGTTTGGTTTTTTTATGCTTTATTTGAAAAAAATGTGCGAATTATTGTTTCCTTTCATTTGTAATTAATTATGATGTATTGTGGTGGCTAAGCATTAATGGTGTTTCTGATATTTTTAAAATTGTCTTTTCTTGTAGTTTAATGTTTCAATTATTCATTACTGTCGTATTATCTTAATTGTTTTGATTTGTAATGTACTAGAGTATAATTTCGAGTTGGTTTAGTATTTAATGGTTTGTTTGATGTACTGTACCGTATGGTTTGGTGTGTGGGGGGGGGTTATTGAAATGTTAAGCAGGTTATTTGTTAACATACAGGCGGTTGGTTACTTAGGTCTGTGCGGGGACCCATGGAGACCACATGAAGGACTCCCAGGACACAACGGGTGCCCTCGCGGACACACGGGAGACACCTGCGTGGAAGAAACCAGGGGCCCCACAGCTGGGGGGCCCCGGGGGGACCACAGGGACCACCCGAGGGCCCCCAGACCTCCCGTGGTGGAAAACCACCCGAGGCATCAGCACACCTGTGGGGTTGAATCAGGGACCCCCAGACACTCGCGGCCAACTCGTGGATTCCCATTGTGCCAACGGTGACCCCCGGGGGACCACATGGAGGCCCACGGACGACTAGCGGGACAACCGAGACCCCAGACCCTGTGGGCACCCCCCTGGTGCACTGTGGGGCCGGCGGACACCCGTCGGGACCACCGGGGGATACCGTAGGCCTGGGTGTAATTAACCCGTATGTTAACAACTTCTAAATAATGGTTTTACATTAGGGGGGGCACGGGGTGGGTTGTGTTGGAGTTTGTGTATTGATGTTTTATTAAAGATTACTATGTTTATTGTGCTAAGGATGGGGTTTGGGGATGTTGTGTGGTTGTATATTTTTATGTGTAGGAGTGAGGTGGTGAAGGGGGTTTAATTGGCCACCAAAGATGGTGTTTACGCCTTCCTTGCGGTGGGTAACGGGAGGGTAAACCCTTCATTACCCTTAGCGGGTTTAACCCTTTAAGTTAATGAAGGGTTAAGTCCCCCGACAAAACCCCCCCCTCACCCTCGAAGCCTAAACACCACAAGGGCCAAAATAATCCCTTAACCCACCACCACTACACACAATAAGCCTGGCACGGTGTGGTTAAGCCCTTCGTTGCCTTAGCGTTTAGCAGCTACGATAATGAAGTGGCTGGTAAATGCATTTTTCCTCATCGCGAGCAAGTTGCCGGGGTCTCCGGTGCTTGGTATTAATGGTATCAGTTCCTGAGAGATGACCACCCCGGATATCAATCCGAGGCAGGAAAAAGGACCACAATTTTTTTCTAAAGTCCCTGTCTCGCGCTAATCAGACGCCTCTCCCACCAAATATGCCATCTTGTTTGGTTGTGGATTATGAACATTCCGAAAAGGTCGACCAAGTGGTTTATCGCTGCTCAGTCGCGCGATTTGATTTGTTCAAAGTTTTTTCCGGGCGATACAGGCTGTTTTTTTTAATTTTTTTTTCGCCATGTGTTGTATCAGGCTTAATGAACTGAGTAGGCAGTTGGATATAGTGCGATAAGTGCCTTATCGATGCTTAATGCTAGATCCCCCTAGGTTGTTTTTCACTTGCTGGGTGTTGGTTAGAGATGGTTACTCATCGATAAGGGCCTTCACATGGGTTGCACACTATCATGGTTTTATTTCAAAATATCAGCACCCTTGGGAACTGGGAGGAGGTTAGAACGTGTGAATTCACTGAATGGTGTTGGTGCACCAAGCTATTGGCTGGAGGTTGGGTTGAGTGTCTGTGTGCACCCAAGCATGGCTGGAAGTTTGGTTGGTTTGTCTGGTGCACCAAGCAGTGGATGGAGGTGTGGGTTGGGGGTCTATTGCACCAAGAATTGGCTGGAGGTTTGGGTTGGTGTTTTGGTGCACCAAAGCTTGGTGGAGGTTGGGGTTGGTTGTCTGGGCCCAAGCATTGATGGCTGGAGGTTTGATCGGTGTCTGGTTTGCACCAAAGCATTGGCTGGAGGTTCGGTTGGTGTATGTTGACCAAGCATTGTCCTGGGAGGTTTGGGTTGGTGTCTGGTGCACCAAGCATTGGCTGGAGGTTTGGGTTGGTGTCTGGTGCACCAAGCATTGGCTGGAGGTTTGGGTTGGTTCTACGTTAGGTAGAAATTTCTGACTTTCTGGAATTGGTTTAGTAGTTGTGTGTGACACGTAGTGCGGGCGAGGTGAGGTTGCTCTCTAAAACAGGGATGTCCTTTTTGGACTGAAACATGAGGGTGGTTTGAGGCGGTGAGTGGGTTCTTGACGTGAGGCCCCCTCCGCTTTTAGTACTTTTACATATTTTGGTTTTCGTTTGTGATTAAAATTGAACCATTTCATATCAGGACGAAGGCATGTTTTGGGGTGTAAGCTAACAGTGTTTGTAGAGATTATCTGCCCAATATGCAGCTGGAGACTTCAGGAAGAGGTGCCCCCAACTGCTGTTAAGACGAGCAGAGAAGATACCCTCCGAATTCTGGGACCTAGTGGCGGGCAAGTGATGGATTAGTTTGTGCTTTATGTCGCATAGGGTAGTTGGACGTTTATGCGTGCCTGGAGTGGAGTATGTTAACTGGTGTAGGGAATTGGGGCTTGTGGTCCACTTAGTCGAGGTGTCTCTAATCTACTGGGTAGTGCTGAATGAAAGGGGTTCTTTGGGGGGGCTCAGAGGGAAAGGAAAGCCCCCCGGAACGTTCTTTTTTATTATGAAGCTGCTCCGCTTGTGGGGGATTATAAAGGCGTTTGTATTGCGCGGTGCAGTTGCCGGCTAAAGAGGTTTCCAAACCGTAAAGGATGGTCGCGTAAGAAGCCGGTGGTACACCGTTCGTGCTAGAAAGGCTGTTGTGGCTTGAGTCAGTGTGTGGTTTCACTGTTCGAGGCGAGGGCTGTTTTTAGCTGTCGTTTGTACTAGTTTTTGGGGGATTGCCGATTGAGTAAAACACTGGTCTGCGGCAACTAAAGAAAGGTTGAACGCGGGTTGGATTTTGAGGATGTTGTTTCGGGGGTTCCGATCAACATATTGTCGGCAGGTTGACAGACCGGTCAGCTCGTAGTGCGCAGGGTACAGACCGGTCAGCCTCTTATGCGCAGGTTACAGACTGGTCAGCATCTTAGTTGTGAAGGTTACAGGCCTGATCAGGACTCTAGTGTGCAGAGGTACGAACCGATTCAGCCTCTTAGTGCACAGGTTACAGATAGGCAGACTATTGGTGCGCAGGAACATAACCAGATTTACAGACCGGTCAGCCTCTTAGTGCGCAGGTTACAGACCGGTCAGCGGGGCATGAGTTCATGGAACGGGTTGGGTGGTCTGCCCAGTCAGGAGACCCCGGGGTTTCTGGAGGTCAGGCCTCCCTCCCCTGTGTATAGTTTCTCTGGGCTTGGTTAGCACACAGTTTGGTACCAACGCCTTCCACAGAGAGGCTTGCGATGGACGCGTCGCGGTCTGGTTTAGGTATTGACCTGATTCACCGGTTCGGAGGCAGCAAGCAGTGGTGTTTTCGTGGGGTGAAAGGTTGAAGGTGGGATCAGTCGTTGCCAGAGATTTTGGTCCTTACCAGCGACAGACGTGGAAATGGAGGGTTGCTCAGCGCACAGGATTTTGCTCAGAAATTGAGATAAAACAATGGGAAACACGGAATTAGTGTTTTGAGCAGGCCAGTGGTCTGGTTAAACATTGTGCAGAGGAAGGCTGGAGCAGAACCCGGCCAGTGGTCTGGTTAAACATTGTGCAGAGGAAGGCTGGAGGAGGTCCCGGCCAGTGATCTGGTTAAACATTGTGCAGAGGAAGGCTGGAGGAGGTCCCGGCCAGTGGTCTGGTTAAACATTGTGCAGAGGAAGGCTGGAGCAGGTCCTGGCCAGTGGTTTGGTTAAACATTGTGCAGAGGAAGGCTGGAGGAGGTCCCGGCCAGTGGTCTGGTTAAACATTGTGCAGAGGAAGGCTGGAGCAGGTCCCGGCCAGTGGTCTGGTTAAACATTGTGCAGAGGAAGGCTGGAGGAGGTCCCGGCCAGTGGTCTGGTTAAACATTGTGCAGAGGAAGGCTGGAGCAGGTCCCGGCCGGTGCGGCCGGTCAGCAGTAGTAGGAAGAAAATTAATGAGGCTTATGCGAAATTAGTTTTGCAGTGGAGGTTAGGTAGTTTGCCACCCTATTTTGACTCTCTTAATGATGGGCTATTTTCACCTGACGGGGTACATTTTTCCGATCTAAACCTGTATTTATTTAATATAACTTTCTAGGATTTCTTAGAAAGTGTCCTGGTGTGTAGGGAGGACCAGGGAAAATGTAAGGGTGTTAGTGGTGGCTTGTTGGAGGGATAAGTTCAGGGTAACCTTGCCAGGCGGGGATCTATGGGATACCCAATGCCTAATGGTGGCAGTTAGTGGCGAGTGGGCAGGGCCCATTGTGCTTTGGGTACCTGGGGCCCATTCTCACTGTTGATGAGTCATCTAAGTGCCAGGGCTGTGTGGGTCTTGGCTGGGGGTTCCGGGCCATGGTTGGACACCATTGACCTTTATTGGGAAGCACTTTATGGGGAGCACTCTGGGACGGTTGTCTGGTATATAAAGCCGCGGCTATATATCCTCCAGACCGTTGTGTGTGTTTAATTTATGGGTATCAGCGGGGTTTGGGTGAGTGACTCACAGGCTCGGGGGTCATGCTATGTATGGTTATTATGTTGTAATAATAAATGCTGGGACAATTTATATCCACTTATTCTTATGTCAGTGTGTTTGTTTAAGGTTGGGAAGAGGGGACAAAAGAGTCACGTCATTGTGACCTTCAGAAAGGGAAAATGCCAAAAATAGAGAATACCAAGACAAACCGCGAGAAGAACAGCTTCTTTTCACATGGGATCTGAATAGTACAGTACGCAGGCTACTCTGGCCCACTGTGCTGTGTTAGGCCTCGGACATGGTCAGCGCTGCTGCTCGGCAATGAGCCCCTGCAGCCGCAATGAGAGCGGCTTTAGCAGGGGCTCGCGCACGCGTCCGCACGCTTGGGGAAGCGTGTGTCTCACGGAGGTTTCAGATTTTCCTGCTTGCCGGAGCGCAGGGCCGGTCACGTGAGCGGTTCGCCCAATGAGGGCGAACCAGCTCCGTGACGTCACTGGCCCGCCCCCAGAGCCGCCCCCGACACGCCCACGGACGGCGTGCTGTGTAAGGCCAGGGAAAGCACCGCTTTCCCTGAGCCTCAGCGCGCCTCCGCACTAGGCAAACCACTATGTCCCAGGCCTTAGCGTTGTATTGTGTGCTTTGTGTCACAGTGTGTGGATGTAACTGTGAGTTTGTTAGAGATGTAGCAGATGTTACTACTGCCAATAACGCGACACTTAGTTTCAGTGTGCACGCACAATACTTCATTGGAGTGTTAAGGTTATGTGTGTGTCACATAGACACATTAATGGGAACAGGAGCACATACACAATGGTAATCAGAATGTGCGCACATACAATTATTTATATATATATTGGACATTAGTCTCCTGGGAGATGTCAGCTAGTGACACAATGGGACATCCTGGACCAGGTCTGGGTTAAAATGGTGGTGACTGTCTCTTAGGAAGCTGTGTGTCTGTCGGTCACTGTGATGATGCTTTGTGTATCATCTGAAGATGATATATCTGACGGTCACACTGAGGACACGGTGTGTGAAGTCATTCTGACAGTGACTCATGTCTTGGCTGTATGTCTGATGGTCACTCTGAGGACAGTGAAGGTCATTCTGAGAATGCTGTGGATGACGGTCACTCTGAGGATGCTGTGTGTGGCCTTGTTAGGATTGTGTTTGTGAACAGATGATGTAAGTATTTTGCATTCATAGAGTGACCGCACAACAAGCTGTATGTCAGGGAATCGTAGCCGCAACATGACGATTTTAAGGCGTTCTGGGAGTTACTTATCAAAATCTCCAGGCTGCAAATAAGCAAAATCAGAAAAGGAGAAATGCTACCCACCGCCCAAAGATTAAAAAGGACGAGTGCGGAACATCGAATAAAATCTATTTATTTAGCACATGACAAGCAGTAAAAATAAAGCTAGAACGCAAAAAACTTCTAACGCGCTTTATCAAAGCCAATAAGTATCAGTCCTGACCGGAAGCTGCGTCTCCATCCCTCGCGAACACGCTGCTCTGAGAAAGCGACAACAGGTGCGAAACGCTTTAGAGGTTTCTACCTTCTAGCGGTATTTTTACTGCTTGTCATGTGCTAAATACATAGGTTTTTATTCGATTTTACGCACTCTAGTCCCTTATTATCTTTTGATGTGCAACACCATCATTTTGTTACGACACGGCAGGAATCGCGCTTACCAAGTGTCCATCGCGGGGTCTTGTGAGTACCGGGGGGTCCTTTCAATACTTTGGGAGCGGGCTTGATATATACTGTTGAAGCGGCCGTTATTCGAACACATCACGACGCCGATTTTGAGCTCTCTGCTGTTCCCCACGCAGCACGAAACGCGGCCAATCGCCCCAGGTACCCGCGCTTATCTCGGATGTTTTGTTTGAATTTCATGGATTCTGTTTCTTCGTTTGCAAAAAAATGGATGAATTGTAATGCGTACAGTACTGTGTTACTGTGTTACTGTGTTACTGTGTTACTGTGTTACTGTGTTACTGTGTTACTGTGTTACTGTGTTACTGTGCTACTGTGTTACTGTGTTACTGTTTTACTGTGCTACTGTGCTACTGTGTCACTGTGTCACTGTGCTACTGTGTCACTGTG
>WSYH01001606.1:0-39596 GCA_036426205.1 Ascaphus truei | reverse complement strand
TAATGGCTTCTGTGTTACAGGTGCAGTGCCGCCTGTGACAATCAGTCAGGGCTTCTTTTAAGGTGCAGTGCGCCCAGGTGACAATCATCAGGGCTTCTGTTTACAGTGCGTGCCACCCAGGTTGACAACTCAGGGCTGTCTTACAGGTGGCCGCCCAGTGACCACAGTGTCAGGGCTTCTGTACAGGTGCTAGTTGCCGCCCAGGTGACATCAGTCAGGGCTTCTGTTACAGGCAGGTGGCAGTGATACCCAGGTGACAATCTGTCAGGGGCTTCTGTTACAGGTGCAGTGCCGCCCAGGTGACAATCAGCAGGGCTTCTGTTATCATGATTCAGTGCCGCCAGGTGAAATGAGTCAGGGCTTTGTTCTGTTACAGGTGCTGCCGCCCAGGTGACAATGAGTCAGGGCTTCTGTTACAGTGCAGTGCCGTCCAGTTGACAATGAGTCAGGGCTTCTGTTTACAGGTGCAGTGCCGCCCAGTGACCAATCAGTAAGGGCTTCTGTTACAGGTTCACAGTGCCGCCCAGGGTGACAATCAGTAGGGCTTCTGTTTACAGTGGCATGCCGTCCCAGGTGACAATATTCAGGGCTTCTGTTACATTGCAGTCCGCCCAGGTGACAATCATAGGGCTCTGTTCACAGGTTGCAGTCCGCCCAGGTGACAATCAGTAAGGCTTCTGTTACAGGTGCAGTGCCGCCGGGGACATGAGGTCATGGCTTCGTTACAGGTGTCAGTGCTGCCCAGGTGACACTCAGTCAGGGCTCTGTTACAGTGCAGTGCCACCCATGACAATCAGTCAGGGCTTCTGTTACAGGTGCAGTGCCGCCCAGGTGACAATCAGTCAGGGCTTCTGTTACAGGTGCAGTGCCACCCAGGTGACAATCAGTAAGGGTTTCTGTTACAGGCAGGTGCAGTGATACCCAGGTGACAATCTGTCAGGGCTTCTGTTACAGGTGCAGTGCCATCCAGGTGACAATGAGTCGGGGCTTCTGTTACAAGTGCAGTGCCGTCCAGGTGAGCATCAGGCAGGGTTTCTGTTACAGGTGCAGTGCCGCCCAGATGACAGTCGGGGCTTCTGTTACAGGTCAGTGCCGCCCAGATGACAGTCGGGGGCTTCTGTTACAGGTGCAGTTGCCGCCCAGGTGACAATCAGTCAGGTTTCTGTTACAGGTGCAGTGCTTTCCAGGTTACCATGAGTCAGGGCTTCTGTTACAGGTGCAGTGCCGCCCATGTGACAAGGAGTCAGGGTTTTCTGTTACATTGTGCAGTGCCGCCCAGGTGACAATCCGTAAGGGCTTCTGTTACAGGTGCAGTGCCACGCCCAGGTGCAATCAGTAAGGCTTCTATTCCAGTTGCAGTGCCACCCAGGGTTTACAATCATCAAAGGGCTTCTTTTACAGGTGCAGTGCCGCCCAGGGGACAATGAGTCAGGGCTTCTTGTTACAGGTAAATGCTGGCCCAGTGACAATCAGTCAGGGCTTCTGTTACAGGTTGCATGTGCCTGGCCCAGTGACAGTCGGGGCTTCTTTACAGGTGCAGTGCCGCCCAGGTGCCTCAGTCAGGGCTTCTGTTACAGGTGTCAGTGCTGCCCAGGTGACAATCAGTAAGGCGTCTTTTTACAGGTGCAGTGCGCCCAGGTGACATCAGTAAGGGCTTCTGTTACAGGTGCAGTGGCCACCCAGGGGTACAATCAGTTAAGGGCTTCTGTTACAGGTGCATGCCGCCCAGGTGACAATCAGTACGGGCTCCTGTTACAGTGCAGTGCCGCCACAGTTGACAGTCGGGGCTTCTGTTACAGGTGCGATGCCGCCCAGGTGACAGTCGGACTTCTGTTACCAGTGCAGGGCCACCCAGGTGAGGAAATGTTGTTATATGATAGTCTTTGGCATCCTTTAAAAAAATCTAATAGCATTGTGATTTTAACATTAATGTTTTGGTTATTCATGGGCTACCAATGCTTTGATGGGTTTCTGCCAAACTCTGGTCCTCCTCTCATGGTAAGACTGCTCGTGCAATCTTGTACGTAGAGTGTATCTGCAATAAAGCTGCTCTCCCTTTCTTCTTCTTGGAGAATAATTATTATTGTGCCATTTGCCAATAGCTGTCATAAGATTTTATTGTGCCATCTTGAACATACAACATCCATTTTACAAGCACAAAAATACTGCTATTTACTACTTAACAATGATGAATATGTTTAAATTGCTGGATATTTATCTTTATCACAAAGTGGACCTGAAGAGCCGGCCTTTTTGTCTCGTGCTGGTAACCTAACCATGAAGCTTTGGGAGCTGCTGAATGGAGTCAGCCACTGATAGTTCCTTGGAGACACTACACAGGATCAATTTCACAGTTCCTTTTCGAGTCCATCGCCCTGATCTGCCAGCACATGCAGCCGATCAAAGGCCAGGGGAGGGACATCAGCTGACCTCAGCAGGCTAAGTTGCAAACAGAAGAAGCTGAATGTGCTTTAATGCCTGTTTAGGATCGAGTAATCTGAGGCGGGGCGCTTCTCTACTGATTTCAGGACCCCTGCCATTTTCTGAATAAACTTTCTTCCTTTTCTTTCGTGTCTCCGGACTCTCCCGCTGCCACCCAAGCTCCACCTCCCAAGCTTACTAAGTGTCACATGGTGGAGCAAGACTTCTCCTGCCTTAGATCAGCCCCTGGACGGTCCCAGTCCGCACACACCATCGCACTAACTTCCCACTGTTTGCTTCATTTATGAGGGATTCTTCTCTCGGGGTTGGCTTACAGGGACACTAGGCAACAGGCTCATGCTGTGTTCCCGCTGACCCCCAACGAGCGAGAGAGGGGCGTGCAAAAACGTATTAACCAGCCAGTGGAGGCACATTCCTCAGCACCTCAGGGGTGATAAAGTCAGCAGCCCCAATGGATTGTTAAAAACATAGTAGGGTTTAGGTATAATCTGACCTAGTAATATCTTGCAGCATCGTGGAAATTCTTACCTTATACTACATGTCCACGAAGTATAGGATGCTTCGGGTGCGGGAGTTCTGGGACCATGGGAACCCCCAAAACAAACAGGATATTGGAGCTATAATTTGGCCAGATCCTCATTAAACAACACACAGGGGCTTGCAGAGAGGAACGTAAAGTTACATTTCGCCAGGTTAGAGGCAAAAATTTCCTCAATGTAGGCAGTCTGCGAGAACTTGGCGGGGCTGTGTCCCAGTGTGACTTGTCACCGCGCTGTGTCCCAGTGTGACTCGTCACCGCGCTGTGCCTCATACACACACAGATACTGCACATACACTGCACATACACACACAGATACTGCACATACACTGAACATACACACACACAGATACTGCACATACACAGCACATACACACACAGATACTGCACATACACTGCACATACACACACAGATACTGCACATACACACACACAGATACTGCACATACACTGCACATACCCCGCCCCCTGGGCCCACGACTGTCCGAGTTCTCAGGTGGGCCCCACGGGTGTATGGGGGCCCACGGGTGTTCTTGCAATTACCCCTGGCCAGGATGAAGGCTGTCCTCATCACCATCCTGTCCTCCGTGGCAGCAACAGCAGAATTAAAATATACAATATAATGGGCCCCTAAAACTTAATTCACACTCAGTGGTTGAACGATATAGTCATAAGGGGGGGGTTAATCCAACCTCCCACCAGCGCTCGGTGTTGGTGAGGGTGTGGATCCTTCAGGCTAGGTGCGAGACGTGGCCTCCCATCAGCGCTTGTTGTGCTGAGGTGTGGGATACTCTCTAGCGCGTAGTGGGCGAGACGTCCACTCACGCAGTCACTGCTGGGTGTGAGACGTGCTCTCATGCAGCACTTAGTGTGATGTGAGACGTGGCCTCCCACTAGGCTCTGGTGTAATCCCGCCCTCCATGTAGTGTGGGATCGCATAAGCGTTAGTGTGGCGAGACGTGGGCCTCAACGCAGCGCGTCTGTGGGAGGCAGTGGCCTCTCATTGCGAGGCACTGTGGGTGTGAGACGTGGCCTCCCACCTCAGCGCTCTAGTGTGTGAGATTGGATCCTTCTCAGCGCTTAGTTGGGCGAGAGAGTGGCCTCGAGCATGCGTCTAGTTGGTGAGGCGTGGCCTCTCTGCAGCCACTTAGTGGTGAGGAAGGGCCTCCACTCAGCGCTCTGTGTGTGAGATGTGGGACCTTCTTAGCGCATTAGTGTTGCGAGACGTCGTGCACTTCACGCAGCGCTGCTGTGTGTGAGACGTGGACTCTCCATGCAGCACTTAGGTGTGAGACGTTGGCCTCCCACTCAGCGCTCTGTGTGTGAGGTGGGGATCCTTATCAGCGCGAGGCGCTTAGTGTGCGAGACGTGGCCTCACGCAGCGCTCTGTGTGTGAGGCGTGGCCTCTCATGCAGCACTTAGTGTGTGAGACGTGGCCTCCCACTCAGCGCTCTGTGTGTGAGGTGTGGGATCCTTCTCAGCGCTTAGTGTGCGAGACGTGGCCTCACGCAGCGCTCTGTGTGTGAGGCGTGGCCTCTCATGCAGCACTTAGTGTGTGAGACGTGGCCTCCCACTCAGCGCTCTGTGTGTGAGATGTGGGATCCTTCTCAGCGCTTAGTGTGCGAGACGTGGCCTCACGCAGCGCTCTGTGTGTGAGACGTGGCCTCTCATGCAGCACTTAGTGTGTGAGACGTGGCCTCCCACTCAGCGCTCTGTGTGTGAGATGTGGGATCCTTCTCAGCGCTTAGTGTGCGAGACGTGGCCTCACGCAGCGCTCTGTGTGTGAGACGTGGCCTCTCATGCAGCACTTAGTGTGCGAGACGTGGCCTCACGCAGCGCTCTGTGTGTGAGACGTGGCCTCTCATGCAGCACTTAGTGTGTGAGACGTGGCCTCCCACGCAGCACTTAGTGTACGAAACGTGGCCTCATGCAGTGCTCTGTGTGTGAAACGTGGCGTCCCACGCAGCGCTCTGTGTGCGAGACGTGGCCTCTCATGCAGCACTTAGTGTGTGAGACGGGGCCTCCCACACAGAACTTAGTGTGTGAGACGTGGCCTCTCACGCAGCGCTCTGTGTGAGACGTGGCCTCCCACGCAGCACTTAGTGTGCGAGACGTGGCCTCCCACGCAGCACTTAGTGTACGAAACGTGGCCTCACGCAGTGCTCTGTGTGAAACGTGGCCTCCCACGCAGCGCTCTGTGTGCGAGACGTGGCCTCCCTCGCAGCGCTCTGTGTGCGAGACGTGGCCTTCCTCGCAGCACGCTCCGTGGGACTATATAAGGTGGTGATGTCCATGACTCCACCACAATTAACCCCTTTGCTGCCCCAGGGGCCAAGAGCCGGGTATTGAACCATTGAATGGCACCCGCCACGGGGACCCTGTCGGGGAGGGGGCACAATGGAGGGACACTGCGGGGGGACACTGCGGGTGACACTGCGGGGGCACAATGGAGGGACACTGCGGGGGGCACACGCCAAAGTCTGACTTGCACCTTCCAACCTCCAACCCAAATTTCTTCTAAGTCCATAATTCTTGTAGGTGGAGCCAGAACTTCGCAGAATATCTGATATTGGGACTGATTCGTGTCTGAAGAGAATTGTCATCGACTTTGTTTCCGGTTTGGACACAGGAATAGCTGCAAAGGACTTCCATAATTCTGAATTTTTAAGACTCTCATATTTTGTCCAAAAGTAGTCCAGAGCCTGAGGTCTCTTAAAGCTGACATCGTATTCGCATGAACCTGGAACATGGATAAGGGCATAAATGTCATCTGCACTGAAGCCCAAAGATTCTTTCAATAGATGTTTTCCTACAAAAATCCTATCAGGCTTCATATCTCTTGCATAGCTATAAATACATTAATACACGAAAATGACAAATTTGGAGAAAATTTTATTCCTTTTATTACAGCTTTTAGTACACAGTCAAATAAAATTAAGGGTATTTTAAAGAAACATTGGCATATTTTAAAACAGGATCAATGGTTAACAGAGATCATAGGAGAAAAACCAGATGTGATCTTCTCACGAGCGCCGAATTTAAAACAAAAATTAGTCACAAGCTATCTCCACCCAAAACAAAACCAATGCTGGTTGGATAAACTGTCTAAGGGTTTCTCTAAATGTCTAATTTGCAAAGCGTGTAAAAATAATACGCAACAAAATACAAAAAGCATAATTTTTAAAAGTACTGTTTCATCAATTGAATTCCCAATAAAGTCACACATCACTTGCAATAGCAAAGGCATAGTGTATGTATTGCAATGTGGATGCAATCTCCAGTACGTAGGAAGAACGATACGCAAATTAAAGACACAAATTGGAGAACACATTAGGAATATTATAAATGGTTTTGAAACCCATAGTGTGTCAAACCATTATAGGATTAAACATAATAAAAACCCTGCTTTGCTTAAAGTTCCTCGGAATAGAACAGGTAAAGACAGATTGGAGGGGAGGAGACTTTATTCAAAAAATATCACAAAGAGAATCCTTTTGGATCTTCTCCCTCCAAACCATAGCACCTAAAGGGTTAAATCTGGAGTTGGAACTGACAGCTTTCATTTAGTATTTAAACTGCAGAAACTTGGTATTCCATTTAATTATTTTTGCATCCTCTGGTATAACAAATTAAGAAAATAGAATCTACACGTTTTTAAATAGTCATTTAATTATTTATATAAGTTATTGTTTTAAATTGTCATTTTCGTGTATTAATGTATTTATAGCTATGCAAGAGATTGATCTAAATAGTGTAATCACTTATGCAAATAGAGAGAGAAAGAATCAGTGTAAGATTGGATAATCAAAGGACTGAAGGATATATAAAGTGCTGTTACCCTACATGCATCTACGTCACTGAGGAAGCTTTTAGCGAAACGCGTCTGACGGCTTTTTGGTCCTCGCAAGCCACCATACAGAGGAGTAAAGTGGAATCCCAATTTGGCCAGTACCACCACCGGAGCGCATGCGCATGCGCGGAAGGCGGAAGTAGCAGCAAGGAGGTTGACGAACGGGAGAGAGACCAGGCTGTGCACAAGTCTGGGCAAATCACCCAATTTTCATCCCACATCGCTGCACTAGCATCCGACCTATTGGGACAGACTCCACGCGGACACCTAACCACCTGGGAGGAAGTCCGGCAGAGACTGAAAACATCTCCTTTCTATGCCATTTTTTAATGGCCGCTTGTGAGTTGGCAATCTCTTTTTTAATCAATTTTGTTCAATAAACAGTATTATACTATGTTTTCCCTGTCTTCCCCCTTTTCCTGAGGTCACACTAAGAAGCACACACTACACCCAAGGTGGATTCTGGTGTTTCAATGTAAGTGTGCCTCCTATACATCTCATTCCCAGTATACTACTGTGATTTAACCTTTCCTGATTGCGGTCCCTCTGTCTGTTTTATATTGCATGTGTCCTGGAAATCTGAGTGAAACACCGCGCCGGAGGATCCCCCCCCCTCTTCTTACCCCATCTTCTGATTGGGCCACTCTATCAGAAACTGTTTGGATAGAAGCAGCACTTTCAGTCTCTACAACCTTAATTTCACTCCCAGGCATTACAGGGTTAATGCAGTCTCCATTGCTGCTAATTACCACCTGCTGTTCTCCTCTCTCAGAGTTCTGAATCCCAGGACCAGCTAATAAGCATGGGTGTGGTTCTGTAAGTCCAGGTGAGCATGGGTTCTCTGGCTCACTGCTCTCAGCAGCAGCAAACTCCATTTCCAGCTGATCTCCTCTCAGAGTTTTTAGGTTCTTGCTTTGCTGCTCTCCAGATTTCTTTGTAATTTCTTTAACTTCTCCCAGCATGGGAGTCTGAGATAACCCAACATCACAGGTGTCTGCTGCTTTCTTTGCATACAATGGTCTTTTAATCAGATCTTCTGCCGCTTCTGCTATTAACCCCTGGGATGCTGGAAGCTCTGGAACAGATCCTTGCTCACAGTCTGATACACCCTGAGGTGAGTCCCCTTCCCTGAAGTCTTTGGACCCTATTACAGGGCTGTTACCTTCTCCTGTGGAAACCTTTAGCTTCCGGTCCTTTGCTTTCTTTTTTTTTGCAACTTTACCCTTTGGGGTTTTCTTGGCAGTTGGTGGAATTAAACTGTCAGGATCTGAATCAGAATTTTCCTGGGATAAGTTCTCTGTTTTATCTTTAGACATTGCAGACTTGTTCTGGGATCTAGTTTCTCTCCCACTTCTTGTAGGCGTTACCAAACTTATCTTTTCTTGTGAGCATTTAATGGGGTTTTGGCTTCAGTTTTCCACAATCTGAATCTGCGCCTTGTTCTGCACTTTGCTCTGCACCCTACTTGGCACTTTGCTCTGCACCCTGCTCAGCATTTTGCTCTGCGCCCCGCTCTGCGCCCTGCTCAGCATTTTGCTCAGCGCCCCGCTCTGCGCCCTGTTCAGCACTGTGGGTTAGCATTTCAATAGTTTTTAAAAGGGAACGTTTCTGTCTGACTGGAACCCCTGTTATTTTAGCAATCTCAACCTCCAACAGGGTTAATTCAACATGCAGATGATTTATTTGCTTCTTGCGCGTGTCTACCTCACGACCACGACATCTCTTTAACTTAATATTTTCTATTTCCAATTCTTCTACCTTCCTGTTATACTTCTTCAATAGAGCTCGTTTCTCTTCTTTTTTAAGCAGATTCTGTTCTGCCCCTTCCTTTCTCTCCAAACTCTCCTGTACCTTGCATTCAGCCTCACCAAGGCCTACACCACTGCTGCAGCCTGCGGCCTCTCCTACTTCCATCTCCAACTCACAGCCACCAACCCCTGGGTCTAAGGCCATCCTGGCTCCCCTGCAGGAGCTCACCTGCAGCCCATCCTGGAGGAGTTATAGGGAGAGGTAATATGGGCTAATAGGGGGAGTTATAGGGAGGGGTTATATGGGGTAATAGGAGGAGTTAAAGGGAGGGGTTATATGGGGTAATAGGAGGAGTTATAGGGAGGGGTTATATGGTTTAATAGGAGGAGTTATAGGGAGGGGTTATATGGGGTAATAGGAGGAGTTATAGGGAGGGGTTATATGGGGTAATGGGAGGAGTTATAGGGAGGGGTTATATGGGGTAATAGGAGGAGTTATAGGGAGGGGTTATATGGGGTAATAGGAGTAGTTATAGGGAGGGGTTATATGGGGTAATAGGAGGAGTTATAGGGAGCGGTTATATGGGGTACTGGGAGGAGTTATAGGAATGGGTTATATGGGGTAATAGGAGGGGGTTTATGGAGTAATAGGAGTTATATAGGAATAGCTCTCTCATTGAAGAAATGAGACTAGATTTGCAAGTTAAGAAGCATAACTGAGATGTATCACACGGAGCAAAGAGCGTCCTGGTTAATGATAATGTCCTGCAATCCCATATATATAACTATGATTTCATACAACTCGTCCGCAGCAAATCTCTTCCCCTAAATCTCAAGAATTTTACAACCATAAATGTTGCATCAGTTTTTCACAATAATGCACATGAAATTAAGTAAACAATTTCATTAATTTAATTAAAATTAAATATTAAACACATTGCATATAATTAGGCAACTTCCCTGATTTAATTGGACAGGAGCTCACACAGCCGTACGGGTTATGGGAGAAAATAATTAAAAACAACGCACAGTAAGTAGCCCGTGGCAGCGAGAAAACCGCGCGCGTCCTCCTCCGGAGAGAAGTTTACTTAATTAAAATTGCACTAATCTTTGGAAAACACTTGATAAGCATTTCATAACACAAGTCATAATCCTAAAAAATAAAGCATACTCTGCATGGGAATAATATACAAAATACTGTTTAATAATTCAATTCAGCCATAAGCGGCTTTTACAGCGTATATGAGGAGTATTTCAATAAACAGCATGTTTGCTATTTAAGAAGTGTCTGTTAGACGAGATGCCACGTATCGGTTCGGGTCAGAACCTTACGTGTTTCAAATCATTTTTGGTGTATTTCTCCTAAATCGGAATCCATGTCATTATAAGAACAGTGATGTCTGTTTTACGGCTGTTACGGCTGTTACGGCTGTTACGGCTGTTATAGCTGTATGGCTGTTATGGCTGTATGGCTGTTATGGCTGTTATGGCTGTTATGGCTGTATGGCTGTTATGGCTGTATGGCTGTTATAGCTGTATGGCTGTTATGGCTGTATGGCTGTATGGCTGTATGGCTGTTATGGCTGTATGGCTGTTATGGCTGTATGGCTGTTATGGCTGTTATGGCTGTTACGGCTGTTATGGCTGTTATGGCTGTTATGGCTGTTATGGCTGTTATGGCTGTTATGGCTGTTATAGCTGTATGGCTGTTATAGCTGTATGGTTGTTACGGCTGTATGGCTGTTATGGCTGTTACAGCTGTATGGCTTTTATGGCTGTTATGGCTGTTATGGCTGTTATAGCTGTATGGCTGTTATAGCTGTATGGTTGTTACGGCTGTATGGCTGTTATGGCTGTTATGGCTGTTATGGCTGTTATAGCTGTATGGCTGTTATGGCTGTTATAGCTGTATGGCGGTAGGGCTTGTATGGCGTTTGTGGCTGTTAGCTGAGACTGTATGGTCATAGCTGTATGGTTGTTACGGCTGTTGGCGTGTTAGGCTGTACAGCTGTATGGCTGTTAGTGGCTGTATGGCTGTATGGCTGTTCGGCTGTTAAGGCTGTATAGCGTTAGCGTTCTGGCTGTGGTTATGATGGCTGATAGGATGAGGCTGTTTACGCTGTTATGGGCGCTGTATGGCTGTTATGGCTGTTACTGGCTGTACGGCTGTATGGCTGTTAGCTGGCTGTTACGGCTGTTACGGCTCGTTACGGCTGTTACGGCTGTATGAGCTGTAATGGCTGTTTTATGGTCTGTTTATGGCTGTTGGCTGTTATGGGCTGTATGGTTTGTTAATGGCTGTAGGCTGTTACGGCTGTATGGCGTTACAGCTGATGGCTGTATACGGCTGTTACGGCTGTAGGCTGTATGCGTATGGCCTGTATGGCTGTTATGGCTGTATGGGTTATGGCTGTATGGCTGTTATGGCTGTTATGGCTGTTATGGCTGTATGGCTGTTTATGGCTGTATGGCTGTTACAGCTGTATGGTGTATGCGTGTAATGGCTGTTATGGCTGTATGGCTGTATGGCGGTTATGGCTGTATGGTGTTATGGCTGTTATGGCGTATGGCGTATGGCTGTTATGGCTGTATGGATGCTATGGCTGTTATGGCTGTTATGGTGTTGGCTGTTAGTGGCTGTTATGGCTGTAGGATCTGTTATGGCTGTATGGCTGTATGGCTGTTAGGCTGATGGCTGTGTACGGCTGTATGGGTCTGTATGGCTGTATGGCTGTATGCGTTGTGTTATGGTAGTTGGCTGAGGCTGTTACGGCTGTAGGCGTATGGCGTAGGCTTTTAGCTGATGCTGTTTGTTTTGTTACGGCTGTTACGGCTGTTAGGCGTATGGCTGTATGATGTGGCTGTTACGCTGGTTACGGCTGTATGGCTGTATGGCTGTTACGGCTGTTACGGCTGTTAGGCGTGTTACGGTGCTAGGCTGTTACGGCTGTTATGGCTGTTATAGCTGTATGGCTGTTATGGCTGTATGGGTGTTACGGCTGTATGGCTGTTACGGCTGTTACGCTGTTACGGTTTACGGCTGTTACGGCTGTTACGGCTGTATGGCTGTATGGCTGTTACGGTCTGTTACGGCTGTTAGCGGCTGTCATGGCTGTTACGGCTGTTATGTGCTGTTATAGCGTGTATGGGCTTTTGTTATGGCGTTACGGCTGTTAGGCTGTTACGGCTGTTACGGCTGTTACGGCTGTTATGGCTGTTATAGATGTTGGCTGTTATGGCTATGGTGTTATGGCTGGATGGCTGGTACATTTTTGTATGGCTGTATGGCTGTTATGGCTGTTACGGATGTATGGCTGTTACGGTGTACGGTGTTACGGCTGTTTATGGCTGTTATGGCTGTTATGGCGTTAGTGCTGTATGGCTGCTTATGGCTGTATGGCTGTTATGGCTGTTACGGCTGTATGGCTGTTATAGCTGTATGGCTGTTAGGCTTGTTACGTTATGCTGTATGGCTGTTAGGGTTAGCTGTATGGTGTTATGGCTGTTATGGCTGTATGTTTTAACGGCTTGTTACGGCCTGTTACGGCTGTTATGGGCTGTTACGGCTGTTATGGCTGTTAGGCTGTTTAGCTGTGTGTGTTACGGCTGTTATGGCTGTTAGCTGTATGGCTGTTATGGCTGTATGTGGTGTGTTTATGGCTGTGGGCTGTTACGGCTGTTATGGAGTACGGCTGTTATGGCCTGTTAGGCTGGATGGCTGTTATGCTGTTACGGTGCGGTATGGGTTATGGCTGTATGGTTTATGGGTGTTTATGGCTGTATATGGCTGTATACGGCATGTTACGGCTGTACGGTGGTACGGCTGTTTAGGCGTGACGGCTGTTACGGTGTTACGGCTGCTATGGTGTTACGGCTGTTACGGCTGTCGGCTGTTGTGGTTACGGCGTATGGCTGTTATGCTGTATGGCTGTATGGTGTATGGGTTTATGGCTAGCTGTATGGCTGTTTACGGCTGTTACGGCTGTTACGGCTGTATACGGCGTGTTAACGGCTGATGGCTGTACGCGCTGTTACGGCTGTTACGATGTTATGGCTGTTACGACTGTTATGCTGGCTGTATGGCTGTTATGGCGTTATGGCGTTATGGCATTGTATGGCTGTTGTATGCTACTAGGCGGTATGGCTGTATCGGGCGTTATGGCTGTAGGGTGTAGGCTGTATGGCGTGTATGGCTGTGTTAATGGCTGTATAGGCTGTATGGCTGTTATGGCTGTTGGCGTAGGGTGATGTGAAGCTGTTGTGGCTGTTATGGTGTACATGGGATGTTATAGACTGTATGGCTGTTAGGATGCGTTAATGCTGTTATGGCTGTTATGCTTATAGTAGGGCTGTGGTATGCGTAAGGCTGTTACGATGTTGCTGATGGATTATGGCTGTTATGGCTGTTATGGCAGTATGGCTGTTAAGCAGGAGGCTATGCTATGGAGTCAATGGGATGTTATGGATGTATGGATGTGTTATGGGGCCCCCCCAGCATCCCCTCCCCACCTCCTATTCCCCTTCCTCTACCACACTGCACCCCCTCCTACCCCCCTCCCCCTCCCACTCCTCCCCCCCCCTCTCATTATAACTACCCCCTTCCCCGCACTCCCACCCCTCCCTCCCCGCCCCTCTACTGGTATGGCGTATATGGCTGTGTTACGGCTGTTCCGGTTGTTACGGTGTGTATGGCTTGGTTGGCTGTATGGCTGTAGTATGGCTGTTACGGCTGTATGGCTAGTTATGGACTGTTACGGCGGTGTTATGGCTGTTATGGGCCTGTTATGGCTGTTATGGCTTGTTACGGCTGTTATGGCCTGTTATGGCTGTGGCTGTATGGCTATTATGGCTGTTACGGCTGTATGGTTGTTACGGCTGTATGGCTGTCTATATGGACTTTATGGCTGTAAGCGCTGTGATGGCGTTACGGCTGTTAGGCTTTGTTATGGGCTGTTATGGCTTTTATGCTGTATGGCTGTTATGGCTGTATGGCTGTATGGCTGTTATGGCTGTTATGCTTGTATGGCTGTATGGCTGTGTATGGCTGTATGGATGGCTGTTTATGCTGTAGGCTGTTATGCTTTTTCTATGGCTGTTTTACGGCGCTGTTAGTGCTGTATGTTGCTGTTATGGCTGTTATGGCTGATATGGCTGTTTGGTTGTATGCTGTTATGGCTGTTATGGTGTATGGCTGTGTACGGCTGTTAATGGGGTGTTATGCGGCTTGTTATGGCTGTATGGCTGTTAGGCTGGCTGTTATAGCTGTTACGGCTGTTATGGCTTGTTATGGATGTTATGGCTCTGTACGGGCTGTTTTAGCTGTTGGATGTTATGGTGTTAGGCTGTATGCTGGGGTTATGGCTGTATGGCTGTTATTCGCTGTATGGCTGTTACGGCGATTTGTTACGGCTTTATGGCTGTATGCTGTTTAGCGGTTAGGTTGTTAGGGCTGTTATGGCTGTAGGCTGTTATGGTCTGTTTTATGGCTGTTATGGCGTTTACGGCTGTTACGGCTGTTACGGCTGTAACGGTCAGGGGGTAACCAGGGCTCAATAAGAAGGTAGACACACCTGGTTACCCCGATCCGTTTGTAACATGTCCTAGAGTGCTCATCATCCTGGGACCCAATGTCGTATCTATGCAAACTGAAGTGTATGTTAACTTATGCGACAAATTCAGTATTTTTGTGTTTTTGCATTTCCAGCCGGGTTTGTCGGGTCACGGAAGTGGCTCGCGAGGAGCTCGGGAGTTTTGAGGGGGGGTTTTTGTGGAATGACTTCTATCAGATTGATGTGGCTATGTGCCGGGGCCCGAGTTATGGGGTACCCCAAAATGTACCCGTGGAAATTCAGGTAGCATCCTCTGGCCCATTGAAGCCCAGCCTCACCAGCAAATCCTACCCGGGAGGAAAACGTTCTTGCGACTCACCGACAGGGTTCCTGCTTCAGCACAAACGGGAAAGGTATAAAAAAGGGCAACTGGGGATCAAGGTATCCCCCAGAACGTGCCGGGGGGTTCCCTAGACATAGAGGGGAGTCCAGTTCATGCCCAGTCACCCTGAAACTGGTATAGGGGTTCAGGGGGTGTCAGCTTATGTGATAAAGCTGCGAGGTTTGTTTTATTGTGTGATAAAGTTTAAAGTCGGGGTTTTGACGTTGGCCAGTGATAAGGCTCTGGTTGATGAGAAGGGAACATATATGTTTTCTAATCCCGGACACCGAACAGAAGACTTGGGACCGTTTTATTTTAAAACACAAGACATACGCAAAGAGATATTTATTAAAGGGTTTATTTATAATAAATGTATATGTGACTGTCGGATTTCCCAAGTCCGTGGTTACTGAGGCAGACCAGAGGCTACACAAGCTTGGCGCCAGAGTTTGCTCAGGACCCGGAGTTGAAAAGCCCTCGGGGATGCCAGGGTGTTAGAACAGGAGGAGTTCTGCAGCTATACCCGAGAACCTCCGTCCGGGCTTAACACAAGGGCATCCTGCGACCAGTTGCCCTTCCCCAGACTTGCGGAACCGGACAGCGGGGGGGCTCCATTATGTAGAGGCAGAGGTTCAGTTGGGCCAATGCTCCTTAGCAGAATCCAAATCAGTGCCTCCCCGGCTTCAGCATACGCAAATCGGTGATAGGCTGGCAGGAGAATTCCGCGCTCTGATTGGATGTAGTGGTTTCTGAATGGGATGCTAAAAACCTATAAGAAACCTTGCAGTCCATCAGGACCTCAGATTCCAAGCGCCAAACCATCAGCGGCAAATTCAGTTATGAGAAAGATGCTCGTGAGAAATAGACGCGAGCCGGCTTCAGAGACTTTTACTCACGACATGTTCTGAGTCCCGCTTTCCAGGGACGTACGGGCTGCGGCTGGCATTGCGCGCCAGAATTGGGTTCCAGGACTTTCGTGGAGTACATCCCGCGTCATTGAGAAGGGCTCCTACGCACGTCGGTTGTCAACATTTCGTTCTAAGGAAGATTTATTTTGTAGAGCCTCTTCCCAGTAAGTGTGTTTCAGTGTAAATTGTGTTACATGTGTTACATTGTGGTACATTGTGGTACATGTGTACATTGTGTTACATTGTGTGTGTGTCTAATCTTGGAATTAAATACTATTATTTTACTGCTTTGTTTTGCTCAATCAAAGCTGATCCCGGTATCAAAAGTGTGTTATAAACCTGGTCTCTACTATGCGGACACGGCTGTATGGCGTTCCGGACTGTGCTATGGCTGGGTTACGGCTGTATGGCTGTTATGGCTGTATGGTGTATGGGCTGTATGGGCTGTATGGTGTATGGCTGTTACGGCTGTGTGGTTGTTACGGCTGTATGGTTGTTACGGCTGTTTTGCTTATGGCTGTTAGCTGTAGGCTGTATGGCGTATGCCTGTAGGCTGTATGGTTTGTTACGCTTGGTGGTGTTACGATGAATGGTTTGATTACGGCTGGTTTACTGCTTTATGGTGTATAGCTGTACTGGCTGGCTACGGCGTGTGCGGCCGTTTACGCTCGTGGAGGCGCAGTCGCCTGTACTTGTTAGGCGAATGCAAACGCGAAAAGCTAGATCAGGTGTTGGCTGGGGCCTTTTTTTTGTCTTTTTTTTTTCTATTTTTTTTGGTTTTTTTGGGTGGGAGAGGCGTGTTTGTTTTACGTACGTTTTTCCGTTTTCGTGAGAGGCCCCCGGGCCGCCTGTGAGGGGGCGGCGACACCGGGGTGTGGAGGCTCCGTTGACCCGCGTGGGAGGCTTTCGGACGCGCTTGAGAGGGCCAGCACCGCCGCCGTGAGAGGCCCGCACCGCCGCACAGGTGAGAGTGCCCCGCACCGCTGCTGTGAGAGGCCGCACCGCACCGCGTGAGAGAGGCACGCACCGCCGCCGTGAGAGGCCGCACGCCGCCATGAAGGCCGCACCGCCCAGTGAGACTGGCCCGCACCGCAGCAGTGAGAGGCCCGCACCGCCGCACGTTGTAGGAGGGCCGCACCGCTGCCGTTGAGAGGGGCCCGCACCACCGCCATGAGAGGCCCGGCAACCCGCCTGAGGCCCGACGCCGTGAGGACGCGCCGTGAGAGGCACGCACCGCCGCCTGTGAATTGAGAGGCCCGCACCGCCGGCCGTGAGAGGCCCGCACCGCCGCCGTGGAGAGGCCGCACCGCCGCCGTTGATGAGGCCCGCACCGCCGCCGTGAGAGGCCCCCGCAACCGCCGCCGTTGAGAGGCCCGCACCCGCAGCCATGAGAGGGGCCCGCACCACCCGCCGTGAGAGGCCCGCACCGCCGCCGTGAGAGGCCCCCGCACGCTGCCCGTTAGAGGCCCGCACCGCCGCGTGAGAGGGGCCCGCACCGCTGCTGTGAGAGGCCCGCACCGCCGCGTGAGAGGCCCGCATCTCGCTAGCCTGTGAGAGGCCGCAACGCTGAACTGGGGTGAGGGGCACTGCACCGCTGCGTTGAGAGGCCCGCACCCCCGCCATGGAGGACACTCCGCCACCCGCGCCTGTTGACGAGGCCCGCACCGCTAGCTGTTGAGAGGCCATGCACCGAGCGCCGTGAGAGGACACGACCGCCCGCCTATGAGAGAGCTGCCCGCACCCCGCCATGAGAGGCCCGCACCGCCGCCATGAGTGATGAGGCACCGCACCGCTTGCCGTGAGAGGGGCCGCACCGTCTGCTTGGTGAGACGGCGCCGCACCGCGCAGTTGAAGAGGCTCCCGCACCGGCTGTGTGAGAGGTCCGCTAACCACCGCCGTGAGAGGGGCCTGACGTGTGTGAGAGGGCCCGCACCGCCGCATTGAGAGGCCCGCCCGCCGCCGGTGGAGAGGCCCGCACCGCCGCCGTGAGAGGCCCGCACCGCCGCCGTGAGAGGCCCGCACCGCCGCCGTGAGAGGCCCGCACCGCCGCCGTGAGAGGCCCGCACCGCTGCTGTGAGAGGCCCGCACCGCCGCCGTGAGAGGGGCCCGCACCGCTGCTGTGAGAGGCCCGCACCGCCGCCGTGAGAGGCCCGCACCGCTGCTGTGAGAGGCCCGCACTGCCGCCGTGAGAGGCCCGCACCGCCGCCGTGAGAGGCCCGCGCTAATGGGATATTTGTCTCCGCTTATTGTCATTAAGTGATGCCTCGGTATATCGCCTGGTTTACATACAGGAGGAATCCCACATCCGTGGTTAATCTTACAATATTACACGTGAGTCCCGGTTTCAGTAATGTACAATAACGCCCTCTCCCAAATTCCGATTAGAAAACAGAACCCACCCCTACCGTGTGTTTCTAGTTCTCATGTTTATATTCATGTTTTGACGCGTCACGCCACAAATTCGCACTGCGCACTTTTCCGGGACAGCCTCTGATTGGTTGGCTTTTAATTGCAGATTGGCAGGGTGTGGTTTTTGCTCTGGTGCTTGCCGTGTGATATTATTATACTAAGTGCGGTAAACGGGTAACTTTTCTGCGTCTGTTTATTGTGTGAATTTATATCGCTGTATTTTATGCGGAGCAGATTTTTTGCTGTTTCTTTTAGACTTTATTTGTTTATTTTCCTTTTAGCTGTTTTTGTAGTTGTTTGAATATTGTTTCTTTCTTTTGAAAGCTGCAGTGGGGCTTAGTTAGTTAGTTGGTTGGTTGGTTGGTTGGTTGGTTGGTTGGTTAATTAGTTGGTGTAATAGAGACATATCCCTGTTTAAATAAAGCAGCCTCACAGCTCTGAGAATCCAGCAGAGGGATACTTAATTGCAGCCACTAAATTAACTAGTCTCCACCTGGACTAATGAGAGCTCTGTAAAAAGCCTCATATGAGACACAGGAGAGAGATTCCTTAGCTCACATTTGGGCTGACAGAAGGAGAGCAGAGAAGACTGCACACAGACACTGTCTTGAGCACAAAGGCTGTGCTGAGATCAAAACATCCTGACACCCAGAGACTTGGACACAGAGGACCCAGGAACCTGCCAGAGACTGACATGGAGGGACACCTGCTTAAGGTACCTCCTGAGACTTTGGGGTGATAGGATGGGAATATTCCTCCAGTCCTGCAGATAGGGTCTTGGTAAGTAAGTTAGCCCTTACAAAGGGATAGGGGTTTGTGATTTTGTGGGTTTTGTATGTTTGCCTGGAGAAAGGAACAGGCTCAATAAAGCCAAGATGTAATTTCACCCTAAAACATTCTCCATTATATGTACCTTTGCACACATCTCTTACATATGGTGTCAGAAGTTGAGGTGAGAGGTGGTCCTTGAATTTAAAACGGGCCCCGGAGACTGGCTGTGATTTGTTTGTGCTTTTGCCTGCATACAGTTGCTGCAAACAGCCTGAGCAACACAACAAAGAATCACGTGCAGAAGTGACCAGAATAAAAGGGCTACAAATCCAGGCAGGAAACCTACAACTGCACTGGAGAAAGCCACAACGCCACAGTTTGACTTGGTGGGTGTCCCACACAAGGGACTGATGCTGTGACCAGAGTCTACCCCACCACTTGTGAAAAAAAACATGGGATTTTAAAATGGACGCCCTGCTGAAGTCAAATACAGACTCTGCAAGAATGGGGAAGAAAATATGTTCCTGGTGTAAAGAGCCTGGCCACACAGAGCAGTGTCCCTTCAGGCCTTATTCTGACGATGAGGATGATCTCTATGTGGCCCCAGATAAAGGTCAGCAGCCAGAGGAATATTAGGAATGTGTGCACAGTACTACTGATGTCTCAGAATCTGCAAAAGTAAAGAAGAAAAAACAAAAGTATACAGAGACGCCTGTGAGAGCTACAAACTCTGCAAGCAAAGTCTGCCCACCTGTAGGACTATCACAATTTGGGGTTCTAGCGAATACAGTGAAAGCAGCTGCAATAGCGCCTCCCAAGGTCAGGAAGATAAATACACCTGATAGCCCCAAAATGGAGGACAAGATGTGGCTTTCCTGTAATGAACCGTACCCACGGAAGAGTGGCCTTTCCAGTCCTCTGAGGATACGGATAAGGATGAAGATATCTCTTATGGGGAACCCGAACCAAGTCACACCCACAAAACACCCCAAGAATGGTGGAGTTGCCTGAACTCGGTACGCACCGAACAAACAGGTCTCTGTGACCCCGAATATTCCTGCCAGCTAACGCAACTGCAAGAAAAGACTGGTGGATACAGTGAAGCTGCTGAAGTTTCAAATAAAGACAGAGACCCCAAAATCCCTGATGGGACAGAGTCGTCCAAAACAAAAAGGTGGAAAAAGAAAAGTGGTTCTTCACTTACCGTGGAAGTAACAGACATGTCCGCAGATCCCACTGAGAAAAAGGGAGTATTTGATGCCCTGCAGCCTAGATAAAATGGAGAATTCGTCCCGCAGATGAAAGAATATCCAGAGGGCCCAAGGCAGAAGTCGTGCAACCCAAAGAAGTGTCTGTCTGCTGCCAACAGTGAGGAACCTTCAACCAACCTTCCCAGGGAAGCGGAGCCGGAACCAATGAGTAACGATCCCTTGACCAGCCCTGAAGATGCACTGCAAGCTGCCGGGCATAACTGTGATCTGATCTGTGAAGAATTGAAAATGGAGAGAGAAAATAATGCTGAGCTACAGAAGACTGTGCTCGCAACTTACTCGGCAGCCAAGACCGAATTGGAGGATCTAAGGATGGATCTAGATACTGCGAACACTACTATTACCGTCTGACCGATTGATTGCTAACCTGAAACAGAAGTATGAGGAGGCACTGAAAGAGATTAGTCTCTCAGCAAGAGGTTTGCGATCGCCATAGAGAGGTGGAAGTCTCTCAGAATGAAGATCACACTCTCTGCATAGCACTGAATGCCTTACGCCAGCCGTGTCCGGACAGTGGTGGACATATCCCAGAAGGAGGTTCATACTCTCCTCATAGCACGGATGCTTACGCCAGCCGTATCACCAGGACAGTGGTGGACATATCCCAGAAGGGGTTCATACTCTCCTCATAGCACCGGATGCTTTCGCCAGCCCGTATCCGGACAGTGGTGGACATATCCCAGAAGGAGGTTCATACTCTCTCATGCACCGGATGCCTTACGCCAGCCTATCCGGACAGTGGTGGACATATCCCAGAAGGAGGTTCATACTCTCCTCTAGCACCGGATGCCTTACGCCAGCCGTATCCGGACAGTGGTGGGAACAATCCCAGAGGAGGTTTCATACTCTCCCTCATAAGACACCGGATGCCTTACGCAGCCGTATCGCGACAGTGGTGGACATATCCCAGAAGGAGGTTCATACTCTCCTCATAGCACCGGATGCTTACGCCAGCCGTATCCGGACAGTGGTGGACATATCCCAGAGGAGGTTCATACTCTCCTCATAGCACCGGATATTCCTTACGCCAGCGCTATCCGGACAGTGGTGGACATATCCCAGAAGGAGGTTTCATACTCTCCTCATAGCACGGGATGCCTACGCCAGCCGTATCCGGACAGTGGTGGACATATCCCAGAAGGTTCATACTCTCTCATAGCACCGGATGCTTACGCCAGCGTATCCGGACAGTGGGTGGACATATCCAGAAGGAGGTTCATACTCTCCTCATAGCAACGAGGATTTACGCCAGCCGTATCCGGACAGTGTGGAATCATCCCAGAGGAGGTTCATTACTCCTCATAGCACGGATGCCTTACAGCCAGCCGTATCCGGCAGTTGGTGGACATATCCCAGAAGGAGGTTCATACTCTCCTCATAGCACCGGATGCCTTACGCCAGCCGTATCCGGACAGTGGTGGACATATCCCAGAAGGAGGTTCATACTCTCCTCATAGCACCGGATGCCTTACGCCAGCCGTATCCGGACAGTCGGTGGACCACACCCAGAACGGAGGTTCCCTATACTCTCCTCAAACCCAGACCACCGGATGCCTTACGGCGCCGTATCGCGACAGTGGTGGACAATCCCAGAAGGAGGTTCATACTCTCCTCATAGCACGGATGCTTTACGCCAGCCGTATCGGACAGTGGTGGACATATCCCAGAGGAGGTTCATACTCTCCTCATAGCACGGATTCCTTACGCCAGCGCTATCCGGACAGTGGTGGACATATCCCAGAAGGAGGTTCATACTCTCCTCATAGCACGGATGCCTACGCCAGCCGTATCCGGACAGTGGGTGGACATATCCCAGAAGGTTCATACTCTCTCATAGCACCGGATGCTTACGCCAGCAGTATCCGGACAGTGGTGGACATATCCAGAAGGAGGTTCATACTCTCTCAGCAACGGATGATTTACGCCAGCCGTGATCCGGACGTGGTGGACATTCCCAGAGGAGGTTCATTACTCCTCATAGCACGGATGCCTTAAGCCAGCCGTATCCGGACAGTGGTGGACATATCCCAGAAGGAGGTTCATACTCTCCTCATAGCACTGAATGCCTTACGCCAGCCGTATCCGGACAGTGGTGGACATATCCCAGAAGGAGGTTCATACTCTCCTCATAGCACCGGATGCTTTACGCCAGCCGTATCCGGACAGTGGTGGACATATCCCAGAAGGAGGTTCATACTCTCCTCATAGCACCGGATGCCTTTCACCAGGAGACCAGCAGTTGCCGCACAGAAATTGAAGTCTCTAAAAAGGAACTTCACAGTCTCGCTGACGAGCTGGACATATCTAAAAAGCTGTCTACACTCTAAGGGGGCTATGCACTAAGCTCCGAGCTTTCGCGCCGGCCTGAAAAAAATTATCACGTCCGATAAAAAATGAAGCCGGCGGCGCGATTCACTAAGGCCCTCAGCCCATTTTCTATCGGACGTGCCCAAAACTGACTTATCGTGCGTGCAATGTTTTTCCCCCCTGCTAGCGCACTGAAACTTCCCGTACGCTAGCTGATAGAAAAAATAAGCCGCCTGTGACATTTGCATGGAGATTCTGCATCTCCATGCAAGGCTGTCACAGGCGATCGTACACTAAATAAATACATTTTAATAATAGTGTACATGAGCAGGGGGTCTCCGGAGCTGAACAACATTGGTTTCAGGTCCGAGGACCCCCTACTTCAGGAGATAAAGGTCCCGTAATGGGGTGCCGGTATCCCCTGCAGAATTTCAATGTCCCGGTCACGTGACACACTCCTGACGAAGCCACGCATCGGATTGGCGAAACGCGTTGAGGGACAGCTGCCCAGAGGAGGAGAGACGAAGTGGCAGTGATTGTCAATCCCTAAACCGAAACCGGAAGTGACGCGACGCGAAGTACCGGATGTGGCGTGACGCCTCAGAGAGGAACCAGGAAGCAGGCAGCTGACTGCGGAGGCGTCCCACGACTTGATCGCTAACCGGAGGCGGGGGGTGAGCCAGGCACACATCGATTCTCCTTCATCACATTTTGGTGATAAATGCGTTAATCAAACGTTTTTATTGTAAGTTTGCATTTTTTAGTATCCATATACAGTTACTTTTTACTATTGGTCTGCACTATGGATATCTTCCTTTTTTCATGCACCATCATCTCGCTGTGATTGGAGCATCTTATCATTCCTGAATCAGAAGTCCTTCTTGTCGTCCAAAACTGCTCCCTGTTGCCCGTTAAATACGGAAATCCTGTGAGTCGGCTGCACATAGGAGCCAAGAAATCTACAGACTGAATTCACATTATCTTACTGTCTGCACTTAGATTGTTTTATTTCCCTTATATGCTCCCCCTGGATTGCGACTACAATTCTACGATTTGGGGACCAGAGAAAACAGCCCCTGCCAGATGGGTTTGAGCAGCGGGTTTTAATTCATTCATATTTGTCACGATTTTGTCACGTCTTTGATTAATCACATATCTGCACTAATATGGTATTATATATTGTAGCATCACTTTATTTGTAGTGGTCACTAATAGTGTTCGCGCCTATATACTTCACCATCACAAAGAAATGACAGATACTGCATTGTGTAATAAGAAGGTGAAAAACATACAGTAATCTAGATTAGGTATTAAAGACTCCTGTCTGCAAAACAGGGACAAAACTGCAGCAAACATTGGATTGGAATAAGGACACAAAGGAACGAATGAGATATTGGCTTTTATAATTATGGTGCAAAGGATTTGCTTTAGTTTCAGCTACAAAACACGACTGCATAATCCCAGTCTTTTATTTTAAACAGGAAATATTATGTGAGTATGCAAATTACGGAAATAACAGAATGATGAGAACATGTTTAATAGTAGTTATTTTCATCAAATTGTATGCAAATTCAGTTAAAAAGATGAAATTAGATGTTCCCTGTAATGTGAGATAATAAAACACTTTTCTGCCAATAATACCTGGAACTTTGTAAATCAAACAGTTTATAGTTAAGCAAACTCCCCCCCTCCTCCTGTGCAGCGAGGGCGTCAGAAGCAAAAGTCCCGTTTTGGGATCTGCGGGATTCGAGGCTCCCAGCTGCAAAACTGGGGCAAGAAAGTGCAGAAGAATTTTTAAAAATTATCCCCTGCAGAGTAATATTATATTTCTATTTGATAAACATGGTGCAGATTTTTTTCATTTACACCTCCCCTATATTGCAGATGAAAGTCTTTGATAAATGTAAAAAGTAGCAGCAGCTTTTTCAAAGAAAACATAACAAGCTCTGCGAGGTTTTATAATGTGAAAACTCTTCTGCCCAGAATTCGCTCTTTTCTGCGTTTGTGCTCTTTGATTTCGATCCTCCTCCACTACTACAGTACCACCCAGACAACCATTCCCTTTCCTTACCATGGCTTTATACCTGAGGCACCTGCACTGACCATCGCTTCACAGCACCGTACCGCACTGACCATCGCTTCACAGGGACGGCAACCTTCACTGACCAAGGGTTCACAGGACCCGCCTGCACTGACCATGGCTTCACAGGACCACAACCTGCACTGCCATGGTCTTCCACAGGACCACAACCTGCACTGACCAGGTCTCACAGGATGCGACCTGCACGACCATGCTGCTTCACAGGACCCGCGACCTGCACTGACCATTGGCTTCATCAAGGACCACGACCTGCACTACACCAAGGATTCACAGACCACAACCTGCACTGACCAGGCTTCCAGGACCACGACCTGCACTGACCATGGCTTCACAGGACCGCGACCTGCACTGACCATGGGTTCACAGGACCACATCCTGCACTGACCATGGCTTCACAGGACTGTGACCTGCACTGACCATGGCTTCACAGGACAGCAACCTGCACTGACCATGGCTTCACAGGACCGTGACCTGCACTGACCATGGCTTCACAGGCCCACGACCTGCACTGACCATGGCACAGGACCACCCTCCTGACCATGGTTTCACAGAAAGCGACCTGCTCTGACCTGGCTCACAGACCACAACCTGCCACTGACCAGGGTTCACAAGGACCAGCCCCGGCCCTCACTAGCCATGGCTTCACAGTACCCATCCTTCACTGACCATGGGCTTCACAGGACCCGACCTGCACTGACCATGGCTTCACAGGACCACAACCTGCACTGACCATGGCTTCACAGGACCACACCTGCACTGACCATGGCTTACAGGATCCGACCTGCCTGCCATGCTGTTCACAGGACCGCAGCGACCTGCACACTGGACGCATGGCGTCACAGACGCACGACCTGCACTGACCATGGCTTCACAGGACCACAACCTGCACTGACCATGGCTTCACAGGACCACGACCTGCACTGACCATGGCTTCACAGGACCGCGACCTGCACTGACCATGGCTTCACAGGACCACAACCTGCACTGACCATGGCTTCACAGGATCGCGACCATGCCTGACCATTGCTGGCACAGACAGACCTGCACTGACCATGGCTATTCACGGACCGTGACCTGCCTGACCATGGCTTCACACGACACACCTGCACTGACCATGGCTTCACGGACCGCGACTGCACTGACCATGTTCACCAGACAGCGACCTGCTCTGACCATGGCTTCACAGGACCAACCCAACTGCACTACCAAGGGTTCACAAGACCGTGACTGCACTGCCTGGCTTCACGTACCGCACCTGCACTGACCATGCTCACAGGACCCACGACCTCCCGACCTGGCTCATCACAGGACCACACCTGCACTACCATGATGGCTTTCACAGGACCAACACTCCGCTACTCACTGCACCATGGTATCTACAGGACCACAATCCTGGCACTGACCATGGATTCATAGAACCCCGCAACCTGCACTGACCATGGCTTCACAGGACCGCGACCTGCACTGACCATGGCTTCACAGGACCGCGACCTGCACTGACCATGGCTTCACAGGACCGCGACCTGCACTGACCATGGTTTCACAGGACAGTGACCTGCACTGACCATGGCTTCACAGGACAGCGACCTGCACTGACCATGGATCACACGGACCCAACCTGTATGACATGGTTCACGCCTGCGCTCACTGACCATGGATTCACACGGACCATGGACCTGCACTGACAGCATGGTTCACGACCACATCCTGCACTGACAATGGCTTCACAGGACCGCGACCTGCACTGACCATGGTTTCACAGAACAGCGACCTGCTCTGACCATGGCTTCACAGGACCGTGACCTGCACTGACCATGACTTCACAGGACCGCGACCTGCAGTGACCATGGCTTCACAGGACTGCGACCTGCACTGACCATGGCTCATTCACAGGACTGCGACCTGCACTGACCATGACTTCACAGAACAGCGACCTGCTCTGACCATGGTTCACAGGACCACAACCTGCACTGACCATGACTTCACAGGACAGTGACCTGCACTGACCATGGCTTCACAGGACAATGACCTGCACTGACCATGGTTTCACAGGACCGCAACCTGCACTGACCATGGATTTACAGGACCACAACCTGCACTGACCATGGCTTCACAGGACCACAACCTGCACTGACCATGGCTTCACAGGACCACGACCTGCACTGACCATGGATTCACAGGATCACATACTGCACTGACCATGGATTCACAGGACCACGACCTGTACTGACCATGGTCTTCACAGGTCCTGCACAATCCCTGGACCATGGCTTCACAGGACCGCGCCTCCGACCATGGGTTCACAGCATGCAACCAGCACTGAACCATGGCTTCACAGACCGACTCACGTGACCATGGCTTCACAGGACCGCGACCAGCACTGACCATGTCTTCATAGGACCTCGCGACCACACTCTGGCTCATAGCGACCGCATGACCCCATCTTTTTCAAACAGACTGCGACCTGCACATGACCATTGTTTCATCACACAGGACCCCGCGACCTCACTGACCATTGATTCACAGGACCACACACCTGCATGACCATGTTCACAGGACCCCGCGACCTCACTGACAACTTCACAGACCGCGACCTGCAGCTGACCATGACTTCACAGGACTGTCGCCTGCACTGACCATGGTTTCACAGAACAGCGACCTGCTCTGACCATGGTTTCACAACAGCGACCTGCTCTGACCATGGCTTCACAGGACCCGCGACCTCGACATGACCAATGACTTCTCACAGGACCCGTACCCTGCAGTGACCATGGCTTCACAGGACCACGACCAGCACTGACCACTGCTTCACGGACCACGACACAGCACTGACCACGCTTCACAACCGTGACCCTGCACCACGGCTTCACAGGACTGCTACCTGCACTGACCATGGCTTCACAGAACAGTGAACCTGCTCTGACCATGGCTTCACAGACCGCGACTGCACTGATCATATGGTTTCAAGGATCACGACCTGCAGTGACTACTGACTTCCGCAGACCGCACCCAGCACTGACCATGGCTTCAAAGCAGGGCCGCCAAGAGAATTATGGGGTTCAGGACAAATGAAAGGAGCAGGGCCCTCCCCCCCCCCAAAACCCATATAGCGCACCTACTGCGCAACTTTTACTTACTATTTCTTATTGTGATACAGACAACACAATGCAACACGTGTTTATTTTTATTTTTCAACAAAGACAGAATGACTGCTGTTCTGGGTGGGTTGAGTTGACTGGGTGTGGTGAGTGACTGGTTTGAGTGAGTGGTGGGTGAGTGAGTGACTGTCCTGCTAGGTGGGAGTGAGTACGGTGGTGAGTGAGTGGTAGTGTGTGGGTGAGTGAGTGCTGGGTGGTTGTCTGAGTCCTGGGGGGGTGAGTGATGAACTGGGTGGTTAGTGTGGGTGGCGTGAGTGATGGGTGGGTGCGTGAGTGACTGGGTGTGAGTGTGAATGGGTGGTTGAGTGAGTGCTTTGGTGGTGCTTGAGTGCCCTGGGTGGGTATGTGGGGTCGGTGAATGAGTGACTTGTGGGGTGAGTGAAGTGAGTGCCTGGTTGCCGTTGAGTGATTACTGGGTGAGTGATTGCATTGGGTGATTGAGTGATACTGGGTGGGTTGAGTGACTGGGTGGGTGCGTGCTTGACCTGTGTGGTGATGAGTGACTGGGGGGTGGGCGTTAGTGACTTGAGTAATACTGGGTGTGAGGTAAGTGACTGGTGTGTGCGTGACTGGGTTGGGGGAGTGACTTGTGTGTGTTAAGTGACTGGTGGGTGAGGTGAGTAACTGGGGGGTGAGTGACTGACTGGGTGGATGAGTGACTAGGTGGGTGAGTGACTGACTGACTGGGTGGGTGAGTGAGTGACTGACTGGGTGAGTGAGTGACTGACTGGGTGGGTGAGTGACTGACTGGGTGGGTGACTGAGTGGGTGACTGAGTGTGAATGGGTGGGTGTGTGGGTTTAATGCAGTGGGTGGTTAGTGAGTGGGGGGTGGTTTCGTGATTTGGGTGGGTTAGTGATTGGGGGGGTTTAGTGAGTGGGTGGGTATTGCTGGTTGGGAGAGCGGGGCCTGGGTGGAAGTCGGTGCGTGGGTGGCAAGGAAGCGATGTGTGTGTGTGGAGAGCAAGTGGGTGGGTGGGTGGGAGAGAAAGAAAATAGGGGGAGAGCTAGTTCAGGTGAAAAAGACGGATTATTCTGCTCGCACCTTTTTTTCTTGTTTTTCTCCTTTCTTTATTTTTTTCTTTTACTCGTTGGTGTGTGGGTTTGGAAGTGAGTGATTGGGTGGAATAGTGACTGGGGTGGGAGAGTGACTGGGTTAGTGACTGGTGTGACTTGGTGGTGTGACAGTGGACTGGATGCGGGTGACAGTGACTGGGTGGGGGTGGACAGTGGACTGGGTGGGGGTGCAGTACTGTGTGTTGGGTTAACAGTGGATGGTGGTGTGGACAGTGACTGAGGGTTAGTGACTGGTGGGGTGGGTTTAGTGGGTGACTTACCTTGACCCCGGGTGGGTGCTGCTTCCTTGTCCTCCTTGCCCTTTATCCTTCCTCCGCCCCCCCCTGCCCCGTGCCCCTCCCCTGTCAGGCTTCCCGTGGGCGGAGGATGGTCACACTGGGGTAGGGCTTGGGGTGTAGGCTCTCGGGGAATTCAAACAGGTACAGGGGGTGCATTGGGGAGGTGGGCAGCTGGGGGGGGAACGATTCCCCACGTGGGCTGCTTTCATGTGGCATGAGGCCGCACGCGGGGGATGCAGGTTTGGCTCTTCCCCGTCCCGCCATCCACGTTTGTAGAGGTTTTACGAGTCATCGAGTTTGTGGTATCCGAGGAATCGCGAGGGGTGTATCCAAGGAAGCGAGGGGGGATCAAGAAAGCGAGGGGGGATAAGGAGTGAGGGGGGGGGATCGAGGAAGCACCCCTGCGACCATCGGCTCTGCGCATGACGCAAATCGCCATCATGTTTTACAAACTTTTTTAAATATAACGCCCATGGCCTCTCAGGGGGCCCGGCCCTAACTGCCAGGCCCGTGACGCCCGTAAAGGACGCTTTTGTCCCCCCCTGTTGCGGCCCTGACTAGCTCTGTTTACGCTGCTGCTGCTTAGCTAAGGCCCCGCTGCCCCTGCACGCGTCTCGCATGGCCCCGTGCCTGGTCACAGCGGCGTCTTTCCAGTCACTGCAAAATGCAAAAAAACGCAATTGCATTAAACTTTTACTTTTTTTTGGCGTGGGGGCGTGGTGGGCCACAAACGGGTCGGGGGGTGTGGCCATTGGGTCCCGTGGAGAGGGGTGAGAGGTGTGGGTGAAGGCGCAGAGGTTTTGGGTTCTTCTTCAGGATGGGGGGTTGTGGTCCGGAGGAGAGAATAGTCTGCCATCACTAAAAAAAAAAAAATTACAAAGTAAACATTTTTGGCACCCTGACAAACACTTCCCTCCAAGCCACCTCCCTCCCGTATCTCCCCTACTTCCCTCCTCATTGGCTCATCTCCATCTTGGCTCACTCCGTACCACGTGACTCGTCCACGGCTCTGATCACACCATATCCTTGTAAGCTTTCCAGGCCGGGCTGATTTGGTACAGCACGCTTGACCACCCCCGCGGATGAGCAGCACTGACCCGCATAATTGGTCAATGTTCTTGTGTCCCCTTGTGCGCCTCCGTTCTCGCCGCCGACCCCAGCCCCTACACACACTCCCTCCACCGCCGTAACAGACTCCGGTTGTTCCTTCCTCCTTCCTAGCATTCTCGTCATGCTATCCTTCCGTTCTGCTTACTGCTGCTTACTCTGCTCTGCTTACTTGCTGATTACTGCTGCGTGCTTTTACGCCTCTCCTCTAAATGTTCTGCTTACTTACTCTCTGCTGCTTGCTGCTGCTACGCTGCTTACTGCTGCTTACTGCTGCCTGCTTACTGCTGCTGCTACTGCTGCTGCTGCTGCTTACTGCTTACTCTTTACTTGCTGTTTTCTGCTGCTGATGATGCTGCTGCTGCTTACCTGCTGCTGCTGCTTACTTCTCTGCTGCTGTACTGCTGCATGCGGCTTCCTGCTGATTGCTGCTGGCTGCTTACTGTCTCTGCTTGTAGCCTGCTTATTCTTCTAGCTTACTTTACTTTTCTAAAATGCTTCTTCTTGCTGCTGCTGATTGCTTGCTGTGCTGTGCTGCTTCTGCGAATTGCTTGTCTTCTGCTTACTTCTGTCGGCTTTCTGCTTACTGCTGATTTGCGTGCTTCTCTACTGTCTGCTTTCTGCTTCTGCTGCTGCTTACTGCTTGCTTGCTGCTTACTCTAGCTGCTTGCTGGCTGCTCTGCTGCTTACTGCGATTGCTGCTGCGCTCTGCTACTGCGGCTGCTGCTTCTGCCTGCCTTCTTTACTACTACTGCTGCTGCTTACTGACTTATGCTGCTGACACTGCTTACCTGCTGCTTCTGCTGCGCTTTACGCTGTTGCTGCTCTGCTTATACTGCTGCTACTGCTTGACTGCTTACTGCTGCGTGCTCTTACTGCTGCTTACTGTCTTGTCTTGTACTGTTCTCGACTGCTGACTTCGCTGTCCTTGCTGCGGCTTAGGCTGCTGCTTATGCTGATTGCTGCTTGCTGCTGCTGTGCTAATCTGCTGCTTATGCTGCATGACTGCTGCTTGTGGATACTGCTGATTGCTGCTGGCTGCTTACTGTGTCTTGCTGCCTGCTTACCTGATGCTCGCTGCTTAATGCTGCGTGTATTACTGCTGATTGCCTGCTGCGCTACTGCTGCTGTGTTACTGGCTTGTGTGTTACTGCTGCGACGTGCTTACTGCTGATTGCTGCTGTCTGTTACTGACTGACTGCTGCTGTTGCTTATGCTGCTGCGCTTAATGTGCTGCTGCTTACTAACTGCTGCTGCTTACACTGTGTGCTGCTTCTGATGATTAGCTGGCTGCTGCGTTGCTTACTGCTATTCCTGCTCTTGCTACTTACGCTTGCTGTGCTGCTTATGCTTGATTGCTGCTGCTGCTTACTGCTGCTGCTGCTTACTGTCGCTGCTGCTTACTGCTGTGCATGGCTATGTAGTCTCTGCTGCTGCTTACTGCTGATGCTGCTTCGCTATGACGCGTACTGCTGCTGCTGCTGTCTGCTACTGCTGCTGCTGCTGCTGCATTCTGTCTGCTGCTGCTGCGGTTACTGCTGAGCTTACTGCTGTCTTGCTGCTGCTGCTGCTTACTGCTGCTTACTGCTGCTGCTTACTGCTGATTGCTGCTGCCTGCTTAACTCTGCTGCTGCTGCTTACTGCTGGATTCTGCTGCTGCTGCTTCTGATCGATGCTGCCTACTCAGCTTACTGCTGCTTGCCTTACTGCTGCTGCTGCTTACTGCTGTTGCTTTCTGCTGCTTCTATCTGTGCGCTTGCTGCTGTGCTTGCTCTTACTGCTGATTGCTGCTGCTGCTTAACTGCTGCTGCTGCTTACTGCTGTGCTGCTGCTGCTTCTGCTTCTGCCGCTGCTTACTCTGCTTACCTCTGCTGCTTACTGCTGGCTGCTGCTGCTGCTGCTGCTTACTCCTCGCTGCTTCTCTACTGTGCTTCTTCTGCTGATCTCTGGCTGTCTTCTGCTACTGCTGCTGCTTCTACTCTCTCGTTGCGTGCATGCTTACTGACGATTGCTTGCTGCTGCTACTGCTGCTTGCTGCCTTACTGCTTCGGCTGCTGCTGCTTACTGATCTGCTGATGCTGCTGCTTTTGCGCTGCTGTTAATGCTAGTGCTGCTGTCCGCTTACTGCTGATTGCTGCTGCTGCTTACTGCTGTGCTGGCTTACTGACTGCATGCTTGCTGCTTCTTCTCGCGCTGCTTTCTTGCTTACTGACTGGCTGCTGCTTGCTGCTGCTGCTTCTGCTGTTACTGCTGCATGTGCTGATGCTGCTGCTTACTGCTGCTTTGCTGCTTACTGGTCTGATTGCTGCGTCTTACTTGACTGCATGCTGCTGCTGCTATGACTGCTGATTACTGCTGCTGCTGCTCTTGTTTGCTTTTACTGCTGCTGCTGCTTACGCTGATTGCTTCTATGGGCTGCTGCTACTACTGCTGATTGCTGCTGCTGCTTACTGCTGCTGCTCTTACTGCTGATTGCGCTGCTGCTGCTGACTGCTGCTGCTGCTTACTGCTGCTGCTTACTGCTGCTGTTCTTACTGCTGCTCTTATGCTGTGCTGCTTACTACTGCTTTGCTTACTGCTGATTGCTGTGCTCTGCTGCTTACTGCTGCTGCTGCTTTACTACTGCTTATTGCTGCTGCTCTGCTTACTGCTGCTTGCTTACTGCTGCTGCTTTACGTGACTGCTGCTGCGCTTACTCTGATGCTGCTCTGCTTATCTGCTGCGCGCTTTGCTGCTGCTGCTGCTTATGTGATTGCTGCTTTTCTGCTGCTGCTGCTTACTTGCTGATTGCTGCTGCTGCTTACTCTGCTTACTGCTGCTGCTGCTTACTGCTGCTGCTACTGCTGTGCTGCTGCTGCTGCTTACTCTGCTGCTGCTTACTGCTGCTGCTGCTGCTGCGTACTACTGCTGATTGCTGCTGCTGCTTACGCTTCTGCTGCTGCTTACTCTGCTATTGCTGCTGCTGCTTACTGCTCTCATGCTTACTGCTTGCTTGCTTGCTGCTGCTTACTGCTGCTGCTGCTACTCTGCTGATTACTGACGCTTATCTTCGCTCTTCGTGCTTCTTGCTGCTTACTGCTGCTGCTGCTTACTGCTGATTGCTGCTGCTGCTTACTGCTGCTGCTGCTTACTGCTGCTGCTTACTGCTGCTGCTGCTTACTGCTGATTGCTGCTGCTGCTTACTGCTGCTGCTGCTTACTGCTGCTGCTGCTTACTGCTGATTGCTGCTGCTGCTTCTGTACTGCTCATGCTGCTGCTTACGGCTGCTGCTTACTGCTGATGCTTGCGCTTACTTGCTATGCTCTGCGCTTACTGCTGCTGCGGCTTACTGCTGATTGCTGCTGCTGCTTACTGCTGCTGCTGCTTACTGCTGCTGCTACGCTGTCTGCTGCTTACTGCTGATGCGGCTGCTGCTGCTTGCTTACTGCTGTATTGCTGCGCTGCTTACCTGCTGCTGCTGCTACTGCTGATTTGCTGCTGCTGCTTTACTGCTGCTTGACTGCTGCTGTGTCTTACTGCTCTGCTTACTTCTGGCTGCTGCTTACTGTCTGCTGCTTACTGCTTTACTGCCTGCTTGCTGCTGCTTACTGCTGGTTCTGCTGTGATCTGCTGATTGCGCTGCTGCTTACTCTGCTGGTGCTGCTGCTTACTGCTGTTTGCTGCTGCTTTGCTGCTGTTATCTGCTGCTTATGCTGCTTATGCTGCTGCTCCTACTGCTGCTGCTGCTTACTGCGATTGCTGCGCTGCTTCTGCTGCTGCTGCTTACTGCTTGCTGCTTTACTCTGATTGCTGCTGCTGCTTACTGCTAGCTGTGCTGCTTACTGCTGATGTGCTGCTTCTTACTGCTGCTGTTACTGCTGCTGCTGCTTACTGCTGCTGCTTCTACTGCTGCTGCTGCTGCTGCTGTCTTACTGCTGCTGTGCTTACTGCTTGCTTGCTGCTTGCTGCTTACTTTACTGCTGATGCTGCTGCTGCTCTGCTGCTACTTACTGCTGCTGCTTACTGCTGATTGTGCTGCTGTACTCTGCTGCTGCTTAGCATGTGCTGCTGCTACTACTGCTGCTGCTGCTTACTCCTATGCTTTGCTCATGCTGCTTCTGCTGTCTTACTGCTGCTGCTTACTGCTGCTGCTTTACTGCTGATTGCTGCTGCTGCTTGCTGCTGCTGCTGCTTACTGCTGCTGCTTTATCTGCTGCTGCTTACTGCTGATTGCTGCTGCTGCTTACTGTGCTGCTGCTTACTGCTTGCTGTCCTGCTTACTCTGCTGCTGATTGGCTTGCGCTGCTTACTGCTGCTGCTGGCTTACTGCTGATTGACTGGGCTTGCTCTGCTGCTACTGCTGTCTGCTGCTTACATGCTGCTGCTGTACTGCTGCTGCTGCTTGCTTGATGCTTAATCTGCGTGCTTACTGGCTTACTTGCTGCTGCTGCTTACTGCTGATTGCTGCTGCTGCTTACTGCTGCTGCTGCTGCTGCTGATGCTGTGCTGCTTACTGCTGATCTGCTTGACTGCTGCTGCTGCTTACTGCTGCTGCTTGCTGCTGCTGCTTACTGCTGTGCGCTGCTTACTGCTGCTGCTGTCTTACTGCTGTTGACTGCTGCTCGCTGCTTACTGCTGCTTATGCTGCTGCTGCTTACTGCTGCTGCTGCTTACTGCTGCTGCTTACTGCTGATTGCTTGCTGCTGTGCTTACTGCTGCTGATGCTGCTACTGCTGATTGCTTACTGCTGCTGCTGCTGCTTCTTCTGCTGCGCGCTGCTTACTGCTGCTGCTTACTGCTGCTCGCTGCTGCTGCTGCTTATGCTGCCTGCTTCTCTTGCTGCGCTGCTGCTGTAACTGCTGATTGCTGCTGCTTCTGCTGCTGCTTACCTGCTGCTGTGCTGCTGTGACTTGCTGCTGCTGCTTACTGCTGCTGTCTGCTTCTGTGACTGCTGATTGCTGCTGCGCTTACTCTGTGGCTGCTGCTGCTTACTGCTGCTGGCTTACTGCTGCTGCGCTTACTGCGTGCTGCTGCTGCTTACTGCTGGCTGCTTCTTACTGCTGATTGCTGATCTGCTGCTTACTGCTGCTGCTGCTTACTGCTGCTGCTGCGCTGCTGCTGCTTACTGCTGATTGCTGGCTGCTGCTTCTAACTGCTGGCTTTCTGCTAGCTGATTGCTTGCTTGCTGCTTACTGCTGCTCTGGCGCTGCTTCTTCTGCTGATTGCTGCTGCTGCTTACTGCTGATTGCTGCTGCTGCTTACTGCTGCTGCTGCTTACTGCTGATTGCTGCTGCTGCTTACTGCTGCTGCTGCTTACTGCTGCTGCTTACTGCTGCTGCTGCTTACTGCTGCTGCTTACTGCTGCTGCTTACTGCTGATTGCTGCTGCTGCTTACTGCTGCTGCTGCTTACTGCTGCTGCTTACTGCTGCTGCTGCTTACTGCTGCTGCTTACTGCTGAGGCCATGGTGCCTACGAGAGGAGCTATTGTCCAGCTGATATCGAAGATGTTCTCTCTATGGTAAGAGAGATAGATAGGTGCCCACTCTTGACGCCTGCAATAAGGAATGTTGAAACAACACGGTTTAATGTGGTTAGTTCATTCACTACACATCGAATTTTATCAAGGATTGTGTTCAAAAACATTGGCATGTATTGGCAAACGACAATAAGATAGGAAAGCATTTCAGAGAACCCCATCTGTTCTGTTATCGGCGGGGACCAAGTTTGGGTGATATGCTTATGGACGCAGATCCTATCAACAAATATGCACTCAGTAAAACTTGGCTAGCCAAAAACCAGGATGGTATCGTTGCCATGGATGCACAAACTGCCAATTCATGCAGGTGGGTCCTACCTTTTCCCATCCGCACGGTGGGACTCAAATCAAAATTCGACATCACCTCAATTGTGAATCTAAATTTGTTGTATACGTGATCAAATGCCCATGCGGCCTGTACTATATTGGCAAAACCACTTGGATGCTAAAGGAGCGGATTGCAATACACCGCTCAACCATAAGGAAGGCATTACAGAGCGCAACTGCTGGTGAAGACCTTAAATACTTACCAGTTGCCCGACATTTTAAGCAACAACGTTATTCCTTGGCAACTATGAGTTGAATGCCGATTCTTCAGGTCCAAGCGATACCCCGTGGAGGCGACAGAGGTAAACTCCTTCTTCAGCATGAAGCCAGGCTCATTTGTGATCTCAAAACAATGGCACCATAAGGACTGAATGAAGATCTCAAACTCGGGTGCTTTTTGTAACAATTGTATTCTTTATTGCGTAGTTCGCATGCGCATCCTGCATGGCTCACGGGTTTACACCCCTTTTTTGCACAGTTTCCCCCTTTCCCTCTCTCACTGATTCCGCTCAGTTGGTTCTCTCCCCCCAATATTTTGCGGCTTTATAATGGCGTGCCATCACGAGGTCAATCCTTTATCTCTGCTTAGCACCATATGTGCCTTTACTTACTTTCTGCCAATAGGCATTAGACTCAGCCATGCTAGCGCGCATGCGCGCACTCACACTCTCAACCACAACAGATGGATGCCATGGCTACCTAAGACGCCACACGGTGCGCATGCGCGCGGAGCTGGAGATGGGGGCGTTTGTTTACATCCACCCATGAGACATCCCTGACTACGGAGGATGCTACACAACGAACATGCGCTTTCTGCTATGTTACGATGGCGCATTCAAGCTGGTTACGGAGGGAGGCAGACCAGCCCACTTACTGACGTCAACCCGCAGTGTATGCAGAAGACTGGCCAATCCGCTGTGGTCTGGAGCAATTTGACATGTCTCTGCATTCTGATTGGCACATTCACACTCCTGAGCAATTGTTGCTTTTTGCTGACTTTTCAGTGGTTTTTATTGGTTAATTGGGTGATTATGCACATTGGTGGAAGTTACTGTCACGTTCATTTGAACACTGCCAACCCTGAGGAAGGTCCCTCTCTGGGGACCGAAAAGTTGGTTAGTGTCGGTATTTCTTCAATACACCATTTGAAATGTACCCCTTGTGTGCTGTCTCTCCTTGCTGGACTCCGATCTGGTAACTAATATAATATATATATAAATATATATATATATTATATGCATATAGTGTGTGTGTGTGTGTGTGTGTATATATATATATTAGTAGTTACCAGATGTATTGTGACATAGTCCCAGGATATTAAGCAGCTTTCTGTCTGATTTAGGTCAGAAGGTGCAGAAATAGTCTAAAAGGATCGACTCCACAGCTTCACAGTTACTGAGGCTGGTGGATAAAGAATCCAGGCCAGTGTTTATAGTGGTTCTGGTTCCCCCTCACCTGCTCACCTAATTACAGGAACAGGTATTTGGGGCAGAAAGGTTTCCTGTTTCAGTCTCTCTCCTAGAGCCTGGAGGCTGGTGGCACGCTGCTCCCCTGTATCCAGATCGGGGAGGACGGCCCCCTTCATGTGTTGCAGTATCCGGAAGGATTGCAGAGAATTTATTGGGACGCTGTTCCCTTCTACCAGATAAGAAATCAATGTGTATGTCTGTGCCTAAAGACTGTGGATATTATTGAGTATATGGTAACCCTAAATAGGAGTGTGTTGTTTAAACTGGGAACCAAGTTAGTTGGCCAGTGACAAGTAGAGAAGCTTATGCTGCTGTATAGTTAGTTTCCCTAAAAGGGATAGGCTTTACTTTTATGATTTCGTTTTCTTAAAGTGACAGGCTGTATAAAGTATTGTGTCACTAATGTAAGAATAAACTGCAGGTTAATGGCTGAGTGCCTCCAATGTGTATCTGTTGAAACTGCAGTCCCCTACGGGGATGAAATAAAACAGGCAGAAGCCTGAGTTACGCACTATAATGCTAAGTCTTATCCTTGTGTTTCTCTAAATAACCCTAGAAGACCGTGTCGGAAAGAGCCCAGACAGACGTCAGCGCTACGCAAGGGTGGCGTTTGTCACAAAAAATATAAAATTACACACACAGTGTTCCAGAAAAAGTGACCCCTTTTGCTTTTTTATCATATCTTACCTATTTCCCCAGGAAAATGTGCACAATTGTAGGTCTAACAGAAAGAAGGGAAGTTCCCAGTACTCGTAGATGAAAAAATGCACATAATGGGGATAAGGCAAATTGGCTTTAAAATTATGGAACGAAAATATACATAACATCAATCAATAGAACCATAATAAGAATGTATATACTATATGCTTCAACTTGTATACTAATGTGTAAAGAACCACGAGGTCTGAAGCGCAACACAAGGGGTGGGAGAAACAAGGGGTAGGGTGGGGAAAGGAAAAGACAGGGGCAACAAGGGAGATGCAGGAGAGTAAGTGGGGCAATGTTTCGGGGGGTGAACCCCTTCTTCAAGCCTGTTCCCAATGATCTGGACAACACAAGGTGCTTTCGGGAGAGGGAGCGGCTCAGTGAGTAAGGACACTGAGTGGCACTGAGAGTTTGAAGCAGGGTAACCTGGTTTAATTCCCGGTGTCAGCTCCTTGTGAAATTCGGCAAGTCACTTTATCTCCCTGTGCCTCAGGCACCAAAAACATAGATTGTAAGCTCCACGGGGCAGGGACCTGTGCCTGCAAAATGTCTCTGTAACGCGCTACGTACAACTAGCAGCGCTATACAAGAACATGCTATTATTATTATTATTATTTCATTTTCCCCTTTGGGCAAAGAGCTCCCTAAAAAAAATCTACAGAGGCAGTGTTTGGGGGAGAAGCCCCTTATCAAAACAAGAGAAAATGAAGCCTCACCAAGTCCCACATACATGAAGCCATGGCTGATTTCTGGCTACCATTCTGCCCTCACTGGCATGAAAGTCCTGGTAAGAGCCAGCAGTGCCAGTACCAATGATGGGTTTTCCCTTGAGAGACAGGGGAGGAGGTGTGACTAGGTCTGTGTTCTGCCCAATCCTGGGTTCAGATCTAGTACCTTCCCCCTACTGTACTTAAGGGAGGTGCAACCCCAAATTCAGTATTGTCTCCATCATTGAGAGAGACAAGGTATCACGCAGGCTGCTGTGCACTGGCGGGCCCTGGCCCCTTCCCTAAGGGGGACAGTGAGTGATCACCTTTTCCCCTGGTCCTGCTAGAGGGCTGGGGAAGAGCAGGGACTGCTGTGGGGGCCCTTGACCCGTAGTGAAGACCATCCTAAGTTTGGATTCCAGCACAGAGACTGTATTTGGACAGAGGACTGCCGTGTGCTGTGAGTATACAGGAATAAATCCGTTCCAATTGAAAATACCTCCTGCCTGGTGTGTGATCTTACTGGGGGGAGAGGTAACTGTTTCTACCATAGGAGATTGCCTCCATACATCTGGAGCCTATGGCAGATGGAGGCGCTGTGTACCATGGAGTAAATGTCGGGTATATACCCCAGAAGCCTGTCCTGCAGTCCCTACAACCATCGGCGGACAACTCAGCATTCTGTGTGCAAACAGGTAGCATGCACCACACACCTGGAATATACACAGGGGAAACTCCCAGAGGGTGGAGGAAACACCGTTACATACATATAATGCCCGCTCACCCAGTCCCATATACATGTAATGCCAGCTCAACCAGTCCCACATACATATAATGCCAGCTCACCCAGTCCAACATACATATAATCCCAGCTCACCCAGTCCCACATACATATAATGCCCGCTCACCCAGTCCCATATACATGTAATGCCAGCTCAACCAGTCCCACATACATGTAATGCCAGCTCAACCAGTCCC
>WSYH01015860.1:0-13800 GCA_036426205.1 Ascaphus truei | reverse complement strand
GTGATCCCACCCAGTGTCCCAAGAACCCCACCCAATGTCCCGTACTCCTACAGAGATAGTCACTGGGTGACTGCGCAGTCACTAAAACCTCTAGGCCTGTTGGTGCACATGTGATGACATAATACCTGCCGAGCACTCCGGTGCTCGGGTCAGCAACAAGCTTCTAAAAGGGTCCGTCGACGAGGACTCCTCCAACCGAACTCCTGCAGACAGTAACACAGTCTCTGTGGACCCCAACGTGGGTCCAACCGCTTTCCGGGAACAGCAACGTGACACACCCTGCACTATAGGCCGTCCCTATAGCACAGCATCCTTAAGTGGCTTAAGGGTCAATCTCCTAGGGCATTCGGGGTTGCCTATCCTATATAGGTAGGTCTTGTACCCACCCTACTCATAATATGGGCCCTGGGCCATGGATCCCCGGACTGGTTACCGCTATGAACCCCCCCCCCAGTTGCCTCGTACTACGCGCAACGCCGCCCTGGGCAATGGCTCCCCGGATTGGTTACCGCTATGAACCCCCCCCAGTGGCCTCGCCACTCGCAACACGGACCCTGGGCTATGGCTCCCCGGGCGGGTTACCGCTATGAACCCCCCAGCTGTCTCGTGCCACTAATTCACCTAAACGCATGCCGCAACGCTCTGCAGACTAACCTCAGCCCCCTTATCCCTGGCTATTCCCCAGCTCTGACTACCATGAGTGACAGGGTCCCTCTCTGAGACTATCCCTGGCAACACTCACTAACCTGGGGTAATACAGGGTTAACTAGGGCCTTAGTGTAGGGAGTCTCCGGCTCCTGCACCCTACCTCCTTCCTTCCTGGGGCTCCTGACTCTGACTCCCGTACTCCAAGCCCGCCAAATGTATCCACTTGCTTCTTAGAGATCCTGCAGCCCTATTGGCTCCTATGAAGCACCTGGTGTGCTTGGCCCTAAGCCTCATGGGAGTTGTAGTCCCGTGGAGGCTGTACTTACATTGGGGCCGCGTGCGCGTCGTCCCTGCGCCTACACTAACCCCGAATGGCCGCCGCAATCTCTCCCTACCTCTCGCGCGACTCTCCTGGCTAGTTCCTACACTTGCGCGATCACTGCGCATGCGCGAGTGGTGGAGTAATGGCGGCGCCCTGCTCTGCGGCCGCCGGGACCTTAGAGACGCGATCGTGGCCTTAGCAACGGCCCGTTCGCGTCCCCGGCAACCGGCCGCAGGCAGGAGAAGCCGCGCTGCTCCCTGCTCCAGCCCCCACCCTTGGAAGCAGCCGTCGGGTTTTTCAGTACCCGCGATCGAGCTGCGCCAGGGAAGGGGGGTCTCCAGGGAGAAAAAGTTGACCTGGCTACACTCTCCCCCTGGTGAAACACCCAACGCCCTCGCTTGGGGAACGACATCACATGGCACAATTTTACACAATGAAAAATTGCAGGGTATAACCGGTACACTTATCAGGTCGACTTTAACCTCACCAAAACATGTCACATCACACCCCATAATACCCGAGGTCAGCTGAGTATCAGCTGCTTGCTGAGACCATTTGTGGGGTGCCCCTAGTTGAACATGTGGGGGTACCTCACTTTTGCGTCCGTGAGCCTCCCCGGGGTGAATCTCTCAGAGAGCACACCCTAAAGCGACAGCTACTGGCTCTTCGCTACTTCCTCCCCCTGGTGGAAGGAGTAGCACAGTGTCTCTGAATTGGGCCTTTACCCGGTCATCCGCGGCAGGGATGCGGTAGACCAGGAGGCCAGGACCTTTCCCGCGGTCCACCACCTGGCGAATGGCACGCTCCTTTCTGGGCTTAAAGGAGGCCAGTCTCCCTGGATCATCCTTTACACAGTCCTTGTCCCTATATTTTTGCGAGGCTTCCACCGAGAAGCGAGCACTGGACGATGTCTCGGTTTCACCTGGCAGGGGGGAAAGAGTAGACACCTTACCCCTGCGGTGATTCACGGTGGCCAACAGGTCCTCGGGGACGCTGTCAGTTCCCACCTTGGTGGTATCGGGACCTGTCCCCAACTCTTTTGGGACAGTCCACTCACGGACTCGAACTTCGGGAGCGTTGGATCCCAGTCCTGGGACCACTTGTGTCGGAGCGCACGGGCTCACACTCCGCTCAGGAACCGTAGCTTTGGCCTTCTTCACGGCCACCTCCATCGAAGTCTGTGGGGAACAAGGGGGTTCCTTACCACTCTGCTGGCTGACGATGGGCTTCCCTTCTTCCGGAAGGATCGACGGTAGACACTGGTCCACTCTCATCTCTGGACAGCTACCTTCTAATGAGGACACCTCCACCAGGACGCGATGCAGAGGGGAGCTCTTCGCCCGGGCGACCAGACTTAAGGAGCCATCGTGCTCCGCGGTCACCTGGAGGCTCACCCCCGACACCCCTGGGGCAGTTGACTCACCCTGGTCGTCTGTAGGTACTGGTCCCACGCCTAGGACCGATGGTACCTCTGTAGTAGGTCGGACTGACCATTGTAGGGCACACGGGCCCACAGCAGGGTCCGCAACATCGGGATACACCTTTTCCAGGGTACACGGACCCACAGCAGACTCTGTATCCTCTGCATCACCGCTGGGGTGGTTCGCCGGTAGGCGCATCGCCACCGATGGTACTTCAACCTCTTCACTGGAAACTTCTGCATGCTGGGGCACAATAGACTTCAGTAACCGCACACCGCAACATTCACAGTAGGACCACCATGTCAATGTCTCTCTAGAACAGCCGCACGTGGGGCTAAAACACTTTATGCCCATTTCTCCTTCCACCTCGTCGGTCCTGAAGTCGAGGGGTCCTTGAGCCACGTTGGCTCCCTGAGCGTGGGCTTCTTGCAGGCAGGAGCATATGAAGAGAAGAGAATCTACTCCTGGCGCGCGCCAGGCCACATACACACTAGGGTGTATCCCTTGACAGTCCATCTCGGCTTCCTGCTCAGAAAGAAAATGTTCTATGTCTACGACAATGCCCTCCTCCTCCTGGTGAACAGAAGGGTCTAATGGCTGTTCACTGTGCTCACTCCCCCTGGTGGAATTTAAAGGAGGGGTGTGCTCTATCACTGAGTGGCTCTGGCTCTGCACTGAGTCACTCACATTACGGGGGCGGGGCTCTGGTTTTCCCGACAATCCCGGATGGTTTTCTGCAAAATCATTCTGCGCCTTGGGAGCGGTATCACGTGCACGCATCTCACTTGGAGGAAGTTGCCATGGCGCGGGGTCAGCGTATACTAAAGGGTAACCCTCAGGGGGACACCCGGGCATAAATAACACGGACGGTGACTCGGACGGGCATATATCCCTTGAGGATGACACAACAAAAAGCCGCGATCTCCACGGGGACGTGGAAGCTGGCTCTAAGTCTATAAGAAGAGCGTGCTGCCATCCAGGGATTTTACGCATATGCTCATAGATCTCATCTTCAGATATATTGGTGGGAACGCCTTCTAAGGCCACCACACGGCGGGGACTAAGATTATTTATCCTCAAGGCCCAGGCGAGGACCTCGTGTCCGGACTTGACAACCATGGTGGAAAAAAAAATAGGACTTGGACAATTTAAAAAAAAGAACAGGGCACCCCAGGTCTATCTCAGCAGCGCCTCCAAATGTAACGGGTATTCCACCCCACCCAATCTCATATATAGTGTAGGTGAGTAGAACATGCAGTGTTACCGGTGTGGTGCGTATACCTGCAGGCTCACAGGAGGTCTGAGCCTCCGCTAGTGAGAGCCTGGGGTGAATCCTCTGGAACGTTTCTTGGTTCAGCGCCTCCACCTATGTAGGATTCTAGGCCAGGGAAGGGGGGTCTCCAGGGAGAAAAAGGTGACCTGGCTACACTCTCCCCCTGGTGAAACACCCAACGCCCTCGCTTGGGGAACGACATCACATGGCACAATTTTACACAATGAAAAATTGCAGGGTATAACCGGTACACTTATCAGGTCGACTTTAACCTCACCAAAACATGTCACATCACACCCCATAATACCCGAGGCCAGCTGAGTATCAGCTGCTTGCTGAGACCATTTGTGGGGTGCCCCTAATTGAACATGTGGGGGTACCTCACTTTTGCGTCCGTGAGCTTCCCCGGGGTGAATCTCTTGGAGAGCACACCCTAAAGCGACAGCTACTGGCTCTTCGCTACTTCCTCCCCCTGGTGGAAGGAGTAGCACAGTGTCTCTGAATTGGGCCTTTACCCGGTCATCCGCGGCAGGGATGCGGTAGACCAGGAGGCCAGGACCTTTCCCGCGGTCCACCACCTGGCGAATGGCACGCTCCTTTCTGGGCTTAAAGGAGGCCAGTCTCCCTGGATCTTCCTTTACACAGTCCTTGTCCCTATATTTTTGCGAGGCTTCCACCGAGAAGCGAGCACTGGATGATGTCTCGGTTTCACCTGGCAGGGGGGAAAGAGTAGACACCTTACCCCTGCGGTGATTCACGGTGGCCAACAGGTCCTCGGGGACGCTGTCAGTTCCCACCTTGGTGGTATCGGGACCTGCCCCCGGCACTTCTGGGGCAGTCCACTTACGCGCTGAAAACTCGGGAGCGTTGGATCCCAGTCCTGGGACCACTTGCGTCGGAGCACACGGGCTCACACTCCGCTCAGGAACCGTAGCTTTGGCCTTCTTCACGGCCACCTCCATCGGAGTCGGTGGGGAACAAGGGAGTTCCTTACCACTCTGCTGGCTGACGATGGACTTCCCTTCTTCCGGGAGGAGCAATGGTAGACACTGGTCCACTCTCATCTCGGGACAGCTACCTTCTAATGAGGACACCTCCACCAGGACGCGATGCAGAGGGGAGCCCTTCGCCCGGGCGACCAGACTTAAGGAGCCATCGTGCTCCGCGGTCACCTGGAGGCTCACCCCCGACACCCCTGGGGCAGTCGACTCAACCTGGTCGTCTGTAGGTACTGGTCCCACGCCTAGGACCGATGGTACCTCTGTAGTAGGTCAGACTGACCATTGTAGGGCACACGGGCCCACAGCAGGGTCCGCAACATCAGGATACACCTTTTCCAGGGTACACGGACCCACAGCAGACTCTGTATCCTCTGCATCACCGCTGGGGTGGTTCGCCGGTAGGCGCATCGCCACCGATGGGACTTCAACCTCTTCACTGGAAACTTCTGCATGCTGGGGCACAATAGACTTCAGTAACCGCACACCGCAACATTCACAGTAGGACCACCATGTCAATGTCTCTCTAGAACAGCCGCACGTGGGGCTAAAACACTGTATGCCCATTTCTCCTTCCACCTCGACGGTCCTGAAGTCGAGGGGTCCTTGAGCCACGTTGGCTCCCTGAGCGTGGGCTTCTTGCAGGCAGGAGCATATGAAGAGAAGAGAATCTACTCCTGGCGCATGCCAGGCCACATACACACTAGGGTGTATCCCTTGACAGTCTATCTCGGTTTCCTGCTCAGAAAGAAAATATTCTATGTCTACGACAATGCCCTCCTCCTCCTGGTGAACAGAAGGGTCTAATGGCTGTTCACTGTGCTCACTCCCCCTGGTGGAATTTAAAGGAGGGGTGTGCTCTATCACTGAGTGGCTCTGGCTCTGCACTGAGTCACTCACATTACGGGGGCGGGGCTCTGGTTTTCCCGCCAATCCCGGATGGTTTTCTGCAAAACCATTCTGCGCCTTGGGAGCGGTATCACGTGCACGCATCTCACTTGGAGGAAGTTGCCATGGCGCGGGGTCAGCGTATACTAAAGGGTAACCCTCAGGGGGACACCCGGGCATAAATAACATGGACGGTGACTCAGACGGGCATATATCCCTTGAGGATGACACAACAAAAAGCCGCGATCTCCACGGGGACGTGGAAGCTGGCTCTAAGTCTATAAGAAGAGCGTGCTGCCATCCAGGGATTTTACGCATATGCTCATAGATCTCATCTTCAGATATATTGGCGGGAACGCCTTCTAAAGCCACCACACGGCGGGGACTAAGATTATTTATCCTCAAGGCCCAGGCGAGGACCTCGTGTCCGGACTTGGCAACCATGGTGGAAAAAAATAGGACTTGGACAATTTAAAAAAAACAACAGGGCACCCCAGGTCTCTCTCAGCAGCGCCTCCAAATGTAACGGGTATTCCACCCCACCCAATCTCATATATAGTGTGGGTGAGTAGAACATGCAGTGTTACCGGTGTGGTGCGTATACCTGCAGGCTCACAGGAGGTCTGAGCCTCCGCTAATGAGAGCCTGGGGTGAATCCTCTGGAACATTTCTTGGTTCAGCGCCTCCACCTATGTAGGATTCTAGGGAAGTGTAGAATGACCCTACATAGGAACCCAATCAGAAACCACACACACAGTGATTTATATTATAACTAATGACTTTACTACAAAGAATAATAATAACCTGTGTCCCTCTCACGAGGGGACACTGACAGTGACGTCTCGCAGGACGATTCCCCGACACCAGGTGATCCCACCCAGTGTCCCAAGAACCCCACCCAATGTCCCGTACTCCTACAGAGATAGTCACTGGGTGACTGCGCAGTCACTAAAACCTCTAGGCCTGTTGGTGCACATGTGATGACATAATACCTGCCGAGCACTCCGGTGCTCGGGTCAGCAACAAGCTTCTAAAAAGATCAGTCGAGCGATGCCTCCTTCTGATCCTCCACTGCACTCCTTGAAACGTGGACCGCTCGAGCGGTCCCACTCCGGAACAGTCTCTGTGGACCCCAACGTGGGTCCAACCGCTTCACGGGAACAACGATATTTCTCTGTGTCCCTACCTACATAAGGGACACATGCTGCACTATAGGCCATCCCTATAAATACAGCAACCTATGGTGGCTTAAGGGTCAATCTCCTAGGGCATTCGGGGTTGCCTATCCTATATAGGTAGGTCTTGTACCCACCCTACTCATAATACGGGCCCTGGGCCATGGATCCCCGGACTGGTTACCGCTATGAACCCCCCCCAGTTGCCTCGTACTACGCGCAACGCCGCCCTGGGCAATGGCTCCCCGGATTGGTTACCGCTATGAACCCCCCCCAGTGGCCTCGCCACTCGCAACACGGACCCTGGGCTATGGCTCCCCGGACTGGTTACCGCTATGAACCCCCCAGCTGTCTCGTGCCACTAATTCACCTAAACGCCTGCCGCAACGCTCTGCAGACTAACCTCAGCCCCCTTTAATCCCTGGCTATTCCCCAGCTCTGACTACCATGAGTGACAGGGTCCCTCTCTGAGACTATCCCTGGCAACACTCACTAACCTGGGGTAATACAGGGTTAACTGGGACCTTAGGGCCACTGGCCTAGTGCAAGGAGTCCCCGGCTCCTGCACCCTACCTCCTTCCTTTGTCTGCCTCCTTGCTCTGCTTCTTCCTGACTCTGACTGCCGTACTCCAAGCCCGCCAAATGTATCCACTTGCTTCTTAGAGATCCTGCAGCCCTATTGGCTCCTATGAAGCACCTGGTGTGCTTGGCCCTAAGCCTCATGGGAGTTGTAGTCCCGTGGAGGCTGTACTTACATTGGGGCCGCGTGCGCGTCGTCCCTGCGCCTACACTAACCCCTAATGGCCGCCGCAATCTCTCCCTACCTCTCGCGCGACTCTCCTGGCTAGTTCCTACACTCGCACGATCACTGCGCATGCGCGAGTGGTGGAGTAATGGCGGCGCCCTGCTCTGCGGCCGCCGGGACCTTAGAGACGCGATCGCGGCCTTAGCAATGGCCCGATCGCGTCCCCGGCAACCGGCCGCAGGCAGGAGAAGCCGCGCTGCTCCCTGCTCCAGCCCCCACCCTTGGAAGCAGCCGTCGGGTTTTTCAGTACCCGCGATCGAGCTGCGCCAGGGAAGGGGGGTCTCCAGGGAGAAAAAGGTGACCTGGCTACACAGTCTTTCACCGAGCCCCAGTACCAGCTGCTGAACCTGGCTGCATGAAGGGAAATCCCCTTGGGAGTGAAAAGACTGACATCCTGCCCCAGAATCAACTGAGCTGCAGCAGCAGAGGGAAGCAAGCACCTGAATCTACAGCTAACAGCTGCCGAGTGGTAAACAGTGTGATACACACTACATGCCTTCCCCAGACATGTGTAGCCATGTGTAAAATTGGTGTACATATCTCTTTCATGCGGGCAGTAATCCTGGTAAGTATGCAGGGTTGCCAGTAACAATCATGGAGATTTGCCCTCAAACCCTGGTGAGGTGTCATATGTCCCAAAGGAAGTGACAACATACTGTGTGTCCACGGTTAGTGACACAGAGGGTGTCTGTTTTCTAGAGGTGATATAAGACAAAGCACTGCCTAAAGTTAGCAGTTCAGTCCTGTTGGTGTTTTGACTCTGTTCAGGAGAGTCATGTCGAGGTCTGCAACAGTGTTGCAGAGGCTGATGCAATAGCTGTGAGTCTGGGCAGCTCAAGAGAGACAAGCTGGTGAATCTCCCTGAGGGGAGAGGTGGAAAGCAACTCCATTAGGAGAAGGAGGAACCTTCCAGATGGAGTGCAGCAGAGAGATGAGCGCCTAAGCTGCTAGCTGTGAGGGGCAGCTTGCCCATACCACCAAGCAATAAAGATGCCCTGTTCAAAGACAACCCCACTGTGTGAGTGTGAAGTTACTCTCCAGTGGAAGGCACCACCAAGAAGGAGTTCCTCATCAGAACCATCTCCTTGCAGACGCAGCGATCCTGATGAGGTGGAGGCGCTGCACTGTATGTAGGTAGGACTCAAGCACACTACCTCAGCTGCCTGTCTGGGTTGACATTCCCCACACAACATCATGCGGGAGACTCAGGAGTCCTGTTGCCAACAGGTGCACCACCAGACACGACCATGTAATGGGGACTGGTTAGACCACAGGGGCCAATGTGAGATTGGGTGGGTCAGCCAGGTCAGAAAATCCGTTACACATGTAAATTAAATTATTATTAATTAACAGTAAACGGGTTAAGGGCTGTGAAGAAAATAGAAGTGTTACGTTAACATTTACTGGTAACAGTAAACGCACCTTTAGTTATTCTTTTGAGCTTTTCTTGTTTAAGCATATGATTGTGTCCAATCTCATTTAGCGAGAGGGTTAGATGTTTCAGGGCAATGTTGGCGCAAAAGGGGCATAAAGCGAGGCATATTAGTAATAGAAAAAATGTATTTTATATAACACTGACTGCATACACAGCACTGTACGTAGAATTTTGCAGGCACAATGAGGACCCGCCCTGTAGAGTGTACAATACAATGTTGATGACAGGCACAAGGAGATAATGTGAATTGCCCATAAGGAGATGACACTGGGATTCGAACCAGGCTGACAGTGTCATTGTCATTATATTCATCTTGCAGCGATTTGTACTAATGTACCAAGGTCACTTACTCCAGTGTTTGCTCTGTGGGTGCCAGCTCATGATTTGGGGAGTTACAATGGGAGGAGATATCTGACACAAATGTAGCCAGGCTTTTTTCCTTGGCTACTACTGTAAGTCTGCCCTCCCTGGCAGTAAGTTCTAGTAAAATCAGGCCTGCCAGGAGTTATCATGGGTTTTCCCCACTCACAGTAGCTTCTTGATTGACAGGGGAGGCGGTGGGACTAGGCCTGTGTGTGTCCAATCACTGGATTCAGACCTGGTACTTACTTCCCTTGTACTTAAGGAGCTGCACTTCTAAATTGAGTCAGTACCTCTACCTCCTTGAGAGAGGCTGGTCTACCCTAACAACTGTGCAGGGCTCTGTCAAGTTTGTACTCCCTCCCCTAGAGGAGTGGAGAGGGAGACCATACCCTTTACTCCACCAGGGAGCAAGGGAAGAGCATGGACTGCTTCAGGTGCCCTTGGACTGGAGTGGAGGTCCAGGGTACATCCTGAGGGTGAAGCCCCACAAAGTGAAGTATGCTGTGTCTGCTGTTCCATCTGCCAGTGTTCTAAATAAAGTTATCCTGTTCAAAGATATCTTCCTGCCTGAGATTACATAGAAAATTAGCAAAAGCGCTCCAATGCCAAGGCAATAATAATATTATGATGCCAAAACCACCATCCAAGGGAATCCGTATTCATAAATGTCAATAGTGATGATGTAACAGCAAATAATGGGTACTATAATCCTGAAGACAGGTGGTGGGTAGTGCAAACCCACCCACCATCAGTCTCATTGGCAGGTTCCCCTAAGTCATGCAAGTACTCACATATCCTTGGTGTGGCTGACAGGCTGTGCAGCTTCCAATGGTGATAGCAGAAGTGAAAAAATTGGGAGGAGCGCACTAACCAAATGGAGCAGGAAAGACCCAAAGTCAAAAATAAATAAAAGGGTACTTTTTGTCATGAGACCCATCCAACGCGTTTCGAATGTCACAGCGTTCTTTATCAAGGATAAATATACAAATTTTGTATATTAAATATTTTTGTAAATAAATATAATTTTGTAAATTGTATATTTATCCTTGATAAAGAACGCTGTGATGTTCGAAACGCGTTGTTCCTACTGCCTGGTTTATTCAGTCCCAGGCACTGAGACTGCCACACGGAATACAAAATAATACATAAGTAAACAAAACCCTGCTTGCCTGAGCAATAACTTAACTAAGGTTTTCCCTGACTGGGGTTGGAGTGGCTTATCCACTTCCAACAACAAAAATAAGGAACTTTGCAGTTTTAGAAAAAAGGAACAGAATGATTTAACCTGTTTGGTGAGAGGCGTTTCCCCTCTCTGCTTCCAGCAGCCTTCCTGCCTCCAGGCTCTTGGGGAGAGGGAAGAGGAACCAGGAAATCAGCCTTAAATACCTGATTTCTAACTAGCAGGACAGGTGACAGAAATCAGACAGCAGACAAACTGTGGTCTGGATCCCTCATCCCTCAGTTCCAGCACTTGCCAAACTGTGGGATGGAGTGCATGCATTCTGAGGCTGCACTTTTCAGCCTAAACAGGATAGAAACTGTTCAGTATCCTGGGAGCCCTATATATGGAATTTATTACCATCCCCTGGTTTCTGTCACAATACCTTTAAGTATTTTTAAAGTCAATTTGTAAACATAGGATGTTGAGATATGGGAGTAGTTTTATTTTCCTCTGGCTACTCCCTTCAATATCATGTCATGTTATGGTCAGCAAGAGTTTGCACCCCCAACGTCTCCCCCCCCCTTATCTTTATAAGTTCTCTCATAAGGACAGGGTGGGATAATGGTAGAGAACACACTTGTCAAATGACAAACACTCTTCCCTTCCAAGTTACTGAAGAAAAGGAATTTGAGTTTTTGAGTTTAATTTCAAACAAAATAAAAGGACACACATCTTTTCTTTTTGTATGCTTACATTTGGTTAAAGAAGCCAATTAGAATCTTGAATTCTTTGCAAAATGTTTTTTTTTGTTAGCTACCAGCAGAATTATTAAACAATAATAATAATATTTACTAAGTGGTGTAAAACTGGACACTTAAACAAGCGGTAACTTATTTTATGGATTAGCATCTCTTAGTAAAAAAGCCCCACAATGTATTCTGATGGCATATGTCAGTGCTGTTTAGCTGTAACATCAGGGATCCCCCATCAGATTGCCTTATGCCAATAGCCACCTGTAAACCAAGTGTAATCTCACCTGTACTGATTGTGTTAAAAAAAATGTAGGGTAGCTGAAGTTCCCCAGGGAGAGAGTTGTGAAAACCACTGGGTTACATAACCCAAAAATATATTTCTCAAAACAACGTGCTGTGAATTGCTTTATTAAGGAGGCCCAATGTGTAATAATATTTTGAGTCATACTCTTTGTTCTGTCAGTAACAGGGACAACACATCCCTTATGTCAGTAAAGGTTATTGAGGTGTGAAGAGAGAAACACGCCAAGAAAGAACTCCTATAAATGGTGCACACCACTATGTGTGAAGTATACAATGAAATGATGAGTAGTCAATAAAAAATAACCTTTATTATATTGTTTATGAATAATTATTTATTAAACTTATTAAGCTCAATGTACTTTAAAATAAAGCATTAACATTCATTAATCCATTGTTTTCAATACATATGTTCTGAATGTTAATATGTAATATTAATAATAAAATTATCCCAAAGGAGGGCGCGTGTGTCTTCCAGTTGGTTTAGTGATAATGGTATATGCTTCCCATTTTGGTAGGAATAACTGGAATTTAAGTTTGGTCCACCTAGGTTTGCTCCATGCAGATACTAAGGCGGCGTCCCCGCTGGCGCAGAGCGGGCGGTGCTTGGCGAGGTGACTTGTATATATATATATATATATATAACTAAAAACTCTCTCCCCCAAAGGAATGAATATCGATTTTGAACTCTGGCTGCAGTGGAAGCATTGTATACGAAGAGATAATGGGGAAGGGCACGGTTGCAAACCTGTCTGAGACGTGTAACTGTGCCAGAAGTGGGATTGTTATTTACTCTTCCTCATAATTTATCAGCAATTTTTTTGTGTTGACATAAATACGCATTTTACTGGGACTTTTATCTCTAAACTTTGCTTTACACGATCCAGACCCGATCAGTACAAAGTTGGACTAGGTGTGACATGGGTCAGGGGACCATCACACAGAAAATCCCATTGAGGCCAGTGCGAGTTTAATTAGCATAATGGGGTGTAGTGACCCGATCAGCACTATCGCAGTAATTAATAACCACCCAAGGCTGTTATTCAATATCCTGTGAATCCATCTTCTCGTGCTTCATTCATTTCAATGCTTAAATCCCACTTAACAAGGGAAACAATGCTGCACCCCATATTGTATAGGAGCCTCCATTTCTGTAGCCACAATGTATATAACACGTGTTACACACAGGCAGCATTGCTGCCACGTAATATAGTTATTGTGCCACCCAGTAAACTAGAGAAATTAATGTTAAACTCTGCGTTTATACTTTATACAAGGCCTCACGGATATTCCAGCTAACTGTCATTTAACATTAAATCATCTAAAAGGCATAACATTAAAAAAAAAAAAAAAAAACATTAACAAAGATACATAAACTAGAAACAAACTTTATATAGTTTAACCTACATTTAAGTTGAGACCCATCTGAATGGTATATACCCGGGGTGGTTAACTCCGGTCCCCAAGGGCCAACAAAAGGTCTTCAGCATATCCTGCTGACTGAGCCACCTGTGCTGATGCCGGGATAGCCTGAATACCTGTCCTGTTGGTGGCCCTTGGGGACTGGAGTTGACCACCCCTGGTATATACAGCGTTTCAGTTAAGCTGTGTTTGCGGGATCAGGACTCGCTCAGGACTATGAACCAAGGAATATGTACAACGTGCAGCATCTCACCCTCCCAAAGCCCTTTATAGCAGCAGCAGCAGCAGCAGCAGCACAATAATACATGCCATGGTCTGTTTGTATTAAATATCATTTATTGTGTTTTCACAGCAATAGTTTAGCAGTAGTCAAAAACATGAAAATAAATTAATCTGCTACATTTGTGTAGCGGTCATGTAAAATGCCTACAGTCATCTCTCCTGCTGGCAGTAAGGCCTGGTAAGTGTGGGCATGCCAGCAGTAATCATGGAGGTTTTCCCTCACACCCTGGTGGGGTGCTCTGTGTATGGCTGGGACTGGTCACATGCTCTGACTCCATGGTTAGTGATGTCAGAGGTGTGTCAGCCTCAGAAGCTTACATAAGGCACAGCACTGTGTTCTAAAGTTAGTTGCTGGAAAGTTCTACCTGAGTTGCTGGAAAGTTCTACCTGAGTTGCTGGAAAGTTCTACCTGAGTTGCTGTCTAGTTCAAGTCCAGTTGAGGAAGAGTTCTGTCAGTTATGTTATAGTAACTCCATAGGAGGCTGTGTCCAGGGACCTGGCACAGGACAGTGATTCCTGCGGGAATAGTGAATCCCTGATCTAGGTGATATACC
>WSYH01015859.1:0-13800 GCA_036426205.1 Ascaphus truei | reverse complement strand
TTTTCTTGTTATGGTTGTGTTGTTCTTATGTTATCTAAGAAATTGTGAATCATTTGTCAGATAAATAACTTCTTAATATGAGCTTTACAACTTTTAATTATACGCTGGAAAGATCCTGGTAATGTGTTCTCAGCTCTGTTGTACCAGTTTCTCCTAAGGAAGTGATTGATTTGAAGTTTTGATACATATGCATAATCCTCTTCAAATGGTACAGTATGTCAGCAAGTCAGCACGATAATGGCTGTTTCATATCAACATGAGATGGTGGGTTGGTCAGCGCACGGGATTTTGCTCACAGGATGAAATGAGAGGATAAGGAAAACGTGATTAGTGTTTAGATAAGCAAACAGTACATTATGCAGTAATAAAATGTTGTTACCTAAAATAATAGGGGCTGCGGATCTGGGGCGAGGGGCAAGAGAGAGAATGTAGGTGGGGGCCGGGGAGAGAATGCAGAGGGGGGAGGGAGAGAATGCTGGGGGGAGGGATAGAGAGAGAATGCTGGGGGGAGGGAGAGAGAGAATGCAGGGGGAGGGAGGGAGAGAGAATGCAGGGGGAGGGAGGGAGAGAGAACGCAGAGGGGGAGAGTATGCAGAGTGGGGAGGGGAGAGAGAGAATGCAGGGATCGGAGAGAGAGAATGCAGGGAGGGGAGAGAGACAATGCAGGGAGGGGAGAGAGAGCATGCAGAGAGGGGAGAGAGAGAATGCAGAGAGGGGAGTGAGAGAATGTAGGTGTGCATCCTGGTAGTCGCAGACCGTCTCCTCACTCTAACAAGCCTTCCGTGGCGGACACCCTGGATGCGCGGCTTCGTGGTCCCAGTACGGGCGTGCGGTCCTTGCGCATCCTGATTCCCCGCCCGCGGATTTGGACCCCGCCCCCATTTTTTTTAAAACTTTTTTATTAGGCACTGTAACAGGGGAGTAATCCCTGTTCAAGTAATGTGCCTTTAATCTAGCAGTGTGGTGGTTAACTGCTGGTAGTCAATTAATAAACACCACCTGCCTAATTTAGATTGCTTACAAAAGCCTGTCTGTTGAGACAGGAAGTGACTCCTTAGCTCACATGTGAGCTGACCTTTGGAGACAGAGCAGAGGTTCTTGAGTCTCCCAGGAGAGACTTACCAAGAGAACACAGATCTCTGGAGCTGACCAGGTCTTGAGCTCTGCCAGAAGACACAGCAGAGCTGCTTCCAAGACACAGGGGAACTTCTAAACCTGAATGCTGACAAACCCTGAAGAAAAGGTAGCAACCAGGGACAGAGAAGATTTTCCCTCCAAACCACAAGGAACAGATAAGACTTTTATTACAATACTTTTTATATCTGTTCATTTCATGCTATGTGTTTGAAGCTGGGATACATGCTTAACTAAGGGAGTTGTGAATTGCATAGTATTTCACTAGAACTACTCCCAAGTGAATAGAAGCTTTGTTTCCCCCTTGTTTGGATGGTTTCCTGATGTTAAGGAAAAGGCACAATAAAGCCTCGTTATAATTTCACCTTATAAAGTCTCCAATTGTGTACCTCTGTGAACGTCCGTCTACAGGCACGTTATATGGATTACATACATTGCAATACAACAGTAGCTTAATACAGAAATGGGATTTTCCTTTTTTTTTTTTTTTTTAATTCTTTTTTTCTTTTATTGGTATCTTGCAAGGCACATACATGTAGAAAATACAGTTAACAATCACAGCGTAGTAAATGATTATAGGTCATAGGCACATGACAGTGAAGTACTTTGAGACACTCAATAAACCTTTGTTTTATCCTGTTTTAGTAGTGAAAAGATGGGGGACAACAAGGGTCGGTGGATAGTTTGGAACGACAGGGGAATGAAGAGGGGGGAAGAGAGAGAGGGAGCGGGGGCTGGAGTGGGTGGGAGTCCCGGCCCCCCTTAACCCAGGGGAAATCATATCTGGACCAGGGCCTGTACTAGAGATGGCGCACCTGAGCCTGGCCAGGGTTCCCAGGTTTTATAAAACTGAGGCATTCTTTGCTTCAGCATGGCTGTCAGTCTCTCCATGTTCATGACCATATCTATTCTCTTTATTACTGTTCTTCTGGAGGGGGCTTTTATTTGTTTCCAGGCCGCCGCGAAACAGCATCTAGCGGCCGCTAGGATCGCCGAGGTCAGTCTGGCCACTGGGGCGGGGAGGTCTTCAATTGGTCTTCCCAGCACGTATGTCAGGGGGTCCAGGGGGACCTCCAGTCCTAGGGTTTCGGTCAAGAGACTCTGGATCATGGTCCAGAACCTCAGGATCTCTGGGCATGCCCACCAAATATGGGGCATGTCCCCCCTTTGACCACATCCTCTCCAGCACACATCTGTGGTGCCTGGGAAAATCTGGCTCAGTCTACTCGGGGTCAGGTACCATTGGAATAGGATTTTATATATGTTTTCCTTGGTGATTGAGCAAATTGACTTTTGGTGGCAGCTTCCCAGATATCCTCCCAGTCCTCCTTATTGTCACGCCTGTATGCCCGCAGACCAAGCTAGACCCCAGTACTTAGGTGGGAATGGTATGATACTACACACCCACAGCAGTGAGAGCAGGCCCGGAGTGTGGTATAGCGTTGCTGGGCCTGTTGAAAGAGTTGTTAGTGGATACTTGCAACGCTTGGGGAATGTCCGTGAGAATAGTAGTGTCCGTTTGCCAATGTTCAGGGATCCAGAGGGTAGAGTCGTCAGAGGGCAAGCCAGGTCCTAGGAAGCCAGAGGTCAGCGGAGTCGTATGTGTAGCAAGATTCAAAGGGATACCAGAGAGCAGAGTAGTCCAGGGTAAGCAGGGGTCAAAGCCAGGGATATCCAAAGTAACACAGGAGCAGGTAATCACAGGAGCACAGAGGGAGCACAGCATAAGTCAGGTACACACAGGGAAACAGGAACTATGCAGAGCGAGGAAGAGGTGGAAGGACAGGGATTATAAAGGAAGGTGCCCCAATGGCAGAGAGGGGAGGAGTAGAGAGAGAAGTGGGAGAAGCCAGAGATAGGTCAAGGGAAGAAGAGGAGGGGACAGAAGGGGGAGTCAGGGGAATGGCCTGATAAGAAGAGTCTGTGCGCGCGCCACCTGTAAGTTTGGGATGCGCGCGCACAGGTTGCAACACAGGCACGGCACGTATGGAGCAGGGGAAGACCGCAGGAGGGGGACGGAGCCAAGAGGAGAGGAACACGCGCTAGGCCTGTGCCCGCGCGATGGCCAGCAGAGGCAGAGAGGAGCATGCACGCGCGTCCTCCGTGGGTTGAGAAGGTGCACGCACCGGACGCGTCACTAGGCACGCGGAACGCCGCACCGTGGGCACCACGCGAGGGGAAGGCAACGGGATGGATGGCACCACAGGGGAAGGTAAAGGAGCTACCGCGGGGGAGAGGGAGCGGGGAGGATCAAAGCAGGGGCTAAGGGAACGCGTGGGTATGCGGGACTTGCGGGGAGCGCGCTGCGGCAAGGGGAGAGAGGTAGAAGGTGAAGGAGAGGCAGGAATCTCCTGAGTCGTCACAGTATCCCCCCCTTGAGGATCAATCTCTGAGTGATCCAACCACGGCTTAAGGGGGAATTTCTGGTGAAACTGGGAAAGCAACCTTGGGGCGTGGACTTGATGTGCCGGTACCGAGGAATGTTCCTCAGGGCCGTAGCCCTTCCAGTGTACTAAGAACTGAAGTCCTTTTTTGGAGACACGAGAGTCGATGAGAGACGGTATTTCGTGCTCCTGTTGACCCAGGGTGGACACTGGAGTAGGTCTCCGAGAGGGATCCGGGAAATGAGGGCTGGAAACAAATTCTTTAAGGAGGGAAACGTGAAAGACTGATGGGATTTTCATTAAGGGGGGAAGCTCGAGGCGATAGGCTACAGGATTAACCTTCTCAGGGTGCCATCTTAGCTTGATCTGTACAGGATGCTGTGTGCACACCCTCTTCTATTGGGGGGTTACATGGTCCCAAGCGAGGGAACTCAGGGCATCTGGAATTGGATTGGCTGTTTTAGCTGTTTCTTAATTCTTCTTTGAGTGGGGTGGGGAGGACGGAATATAATTTCTAGTCTTTGGCCTTTCACTTTAAAATGTATGTGGTTTGGTGCAGTTTGGAAGGTATGGGTGACTGGCCCTGGCTGCTCACCTTTATTAATATTGGCAGGGTAGATGGCTTATTCTGTGGGTCCCCACAGTGGTTTTAAAGCCTTCTGAACCCTTCTTGAAACTTTCTTTTGAGAGCGGTGTGGGGGTGGGGGGTGGGGGGTGGGTCGGAAGTTTTGCTTCTCTTGGGGATTGCAGCTGTTCCAAACGCAGATTTTTTGTGCAGTTCTCACGTGGGGTTGGGGGGTGGTGTATGGGAGAGAGATCGCCCTGCTCTCTCCCTAGACTGTGCAGAGTTTTGGGGCGTTACTGCATGTCCCTCCTCCCCACCTCGATCCACCCTCGGCAACCGTCAGGAGCTGCGATCCTCTGCTTGCGGCACCTACCGCGTCCCCCTCTGCCTCTGCCTCTCCCGCAGGGATCGAATGGCTCCAGCCTTTCCGCTATGCGCCGACAGCCACTCTCACTGCTTCCCAACGCTTACCTACAGCCACCCCGTGGTACTTCAGTCCCGCCAGAGACCTCCTTCTGGGTGAGAGCTCTGTGGATGTGCTGGGGGACCTCAAGTCACGCGCGGGTTGCCGGCATCTTGGGCTTCAGTGTCTGGAAGCTTTCCCGGGGTGATCTAGGGCAGTTCGGGCATATAGGAGCCTCACTGCCAAGCTGTCCCCTTAAAGTACAGGTCTCACCCTACCCGGGTTTAACTCCGGCACGCAGGGTTGCTTTTTTTTGTTTTTTATCCCGGCCAAAACTGGCTTCTTTCTATGGAGCCGAGCTGACCTGCGACTGCTCAGCTCCGAGTCCTGGCCACGCCCCCACGATTCAATTTTATTATCTCTTTTCTTCCGGGTTCTAAAAATACCAAGGCCGATGTTCTCTCCCGTCAGTTCCTGGTAGACGACAAAACCGAGGATCAGCAGAAACCTATTCTTCCCTCCAAATATATTCTTTCTACCAACACGTTTGATGTTTTGAAGGACATTGTACAAATGCAATCTCACATTCCGGAAGATCTTGTAGTTCCTGATATTCGATTGTTTACCCCACCACCTCATCGGAAGAAGGTTCTTGAATGTGGTTACTCTTCTAAGCTTTGAGGACATCCAGGTACTAGAAGGACCACTGATCTCATTGAGCGGACCTTTTGGTGGCCTGGTATGCAAAAGGACATCAAAGAATTAGTTGCTGCATGCCCAACGTGCTCGGAATGAGACTCCCCGGAATAAACCACCAGGACTCCTTCAACCACTACCACATATTTTGCTTCAGCCATTTATCCATTTGCTGTTAGCTCATAATAGTTTAAGATTGGATTCTAAATTACTTTATGTACATGATATCATGATTATAACATTTATGGGCATCACTATGTATGAATTTAGGTGTTCATTATACAACCTGTTACATTCTATCTCTAGTATATATATGGTTTACCAATGCTTGCTACATTATTTTGGCCAATCATCTCCTTGATAAATTGTATCATTCTTATAGATTCACGTTATGCTATTAACCAATGCATATCAGACAGTTTCACCATGCTATTGTTGGTTTTATTCGTGTTTTTTAATTCATTATAGCCCTATGCTACACTCGTTTTTACTAAATTTCACATTGTGTTATGTACAATTTTCTTCATGCATGTCAGTTGCAGGCAGCTCCCGATCCCACGGCTCACTGGGGGGCGAGTTCTCGGCGAGACCTCTCATTGGTGGCTATCGAGTGTGCGCAGTGCGAGTGAGTGCAGTGAGTGTGCACAGTGAGTGTGCTCGCAGTGAGTGTATGCGCAGTGAGTGTGCGCAGTGAGTGTGTGCGCAGTGTGGGGTGAGTGTGCGCAGTGAGAGTGTGTGCAGTGAGAGTGTGCGCGGTGCGAGTGTGCGCAGTGCGAGTGAGTGTGTGCACAGTGAGTGTGTGCGCAGTGAGTGTGTGCAGTGAGTGTGTGCGCAGTGTGCGATGTGCGTGCAGTGAGTGGGTGCACAGTGCGCATTGTGAGTGTGCACGGTGAGTGTGCGTGGTGAGAGTGTGCGCGGTGAGTGTGCCCGCGCAGTAAAAAAAAGGTGTATGTGGTTTTTTTTCCGAAAAATAAATTAGACTTGCTGGCGCACTTAGTAAAATTAATTGGACCGCAAAGGGTTAATGATCAGGGGGCGACCGTATCTCTACACCAAGTCCCCTGATCAAAGGCTCCCCCACCCTGATTAAGTATGCTAGGGCGGAGAAGAGCAGGACATGGGTACTTGTACTTGTGCCATACTTCACATCTCTGGACAGTTTCCCGGCCCAGACCCCCAAAAGGTAGACTTTAAGTCGCCACGTGATTAGTGTGGGGTGCTGAAAATGGGTCTCTGGCCAGAGGGATGTGCGCATGTGCCAGCTTCCTGGGGGCAGGTACCAAAGTGCTTCCCACGTTAGCTGGCAAAAGGTAATTGGGTGCAGGTAATTGTTAACCAATATCTGACACCCAATGTTAGGGCATAGGGCTTAAATCCCATATAAACGAGTGTAAACTCTATGCCCAATGTTGTTCGTGACTACATCTGAAAGATGGAGATGGTGGGTTGGTCAGCGCACGGGATTTTGCTCACAGGATGAAATGAGAGGATAAGGAACACGTGATTAGTGTTTAGATAGGCAAACAGTACATTATGCAGTAATAAAATGTTGTTACCTAAAATATTTAATAAAATAAAATAAAATTCTTGAATAGATAGCTAGAATAGAAACTTTTCCATAAGTTAAAAATGGGGATCTGTTATTTTAGGACTGATCTAAGGTGGGGATGGTGATATATAAAAAGGGGGGGGGGTAAGAGTGGGTGATTAGCAGGTTTCTGTTTATCCTGCTGTCTGACAGGGGTGGTAGTGGTGATTAGCAGAGTATAATGGGCAGTCTTACTTTATATAAGTGCTGCCAGAAGCAATATAGCTTCCTCCCCCTCCCAATGGAGGCAGTATGTAAGTGACTTATCTCCCGGGTGCCCAATTTGGAATGAAAAAGGGCCAGACACGGTGAGTAAGTAAAAATGGAATTTATTAAGTGCAAAAAACAGCAAACAGAAATAACACTTACGATACAGCTTGGGCAGCAGCCCCAGCCTCTATTCTTTTTGTTACATCTGAAAGATACCTGATGCCTTGATGAATTGCTAATCCAGATCCTGATTACTTAATTGCCCCATTCCCTAAGTAAGTGTATATATTCTGTGTGTTATTTGTTCAATCTTGTGTGTTCACCTTCCCTGAAGGAATAAACTTTCTTTATCATATCACAGTCGCATTCAATTCAACCCAGTTATTTTGGTGTATATTATAACCCTGTAAGCTATCATGACAGTCGTCCTATCCAATCCAGGGTCAGCGCAGGAGAATATCACAAGGTAAAAGTTCGAGGCAGGGTCTGGCAGCAAGATAAGGCAGACAGGCACGAAGTAATGAAGTTCAGCATCACACCAACTGGAGTTATGCTCGGCAGGGTAAGGGAGCATAGGGAGTATATTTAAAGGACCTCCCACCAATGGGAGGCAACCAGGAAGTGGGGCTGCGGTTCCTGATAGGCTGCTGTATCGTGCAGGTGCGTCCTATTGCACAGCCAATCCTGACCGCATCAGTGTGTGCGCGCGCCGCGCGCAACCCGCACATCACGCAGGTGAGTTGGGCGCGCGCCGTCATCGTGCGCCACGACACCCGCGCCAGTACAGGAGCGGAGACCAGTGGCGGGGCCCGCAGGAACAGAAGAGGAGCGCGGAGCACAGCCGCGCAGTGTAGTCCTGACGTCAGGGTGGGGGCGGGAACGAGGGGCGGAGACTGCAGACCGACAGGGAGACCACGCACTGCGCTCATGCCACACATCAAGGCCGGAGGAATGGGAGCGCGCCCTGCGCCGAGACAGAAGAGGCCGACGGAGACAGAACCCGCGCGCCGCGCGTAAGTACCACCGTTAGGTTGCCTCTCTTGAGTGCCACGGGGATCAAATGGGTGAGTAGGGGTTAAGGGGACAGAAGCACCAGAACAGCGAATCCTCACACCTGGCTACCTCGACTTATCTACACTCCAGATGCGCCCTCAAGGCTGTGGGTTGGCGTTTATCAAATCCCCACCTTGGCCTCGCGGTCGCCTTGTTTGTGGTGAGTGCATCGTTACAGATGTGTGTTGTAGTTGCATTGGAGAACAAAACGGCATATTGAATAGTAGAGAGTATCTAGTTTGCTAAGGTGGGTTTGGGGTGCCGAGCCATATACTATGTCCCCATAGTCCATAATTGGCATTAGCATCTGCTGTGCGATACGCTTTCTGACCAGCAGACTTAGGCTGCAGCCACACTGCCACTGAGCTCGCTCATACTTGAGAGCGGTGATGTCACCAACTCTCCAAGCATAAGCGATCGGCTGTCCTGCAATAATTTTAGAGCAGGAGTGGGGGCGTGACTATTAAGGGAGGGGACTTGTCATTGGCTTGATCGGAGTTGTGTGTGTCTGTCTTCAAAGTAACTTGTTTTCGGTAAATGCCCCCTGCTTCACTCACCCTATAATACGGACTTGATTCTACCTACAATGCCTTAGTAACCCCGGGCAGAGTCCCCCCCCCCCCTTCAACCTCTCTCCGCTCCCCCTCCCACCTCTCTCCGCTCAGCCTATACTGCCTCTCTCTCCTCATTGGTCAGAGCAGGGTCATGTGACCCAGCTCTGTGCTCCAAAATCAAATTCTACTGTCTCCCCAAGCTTGGGAGAGTTTACGTGCCCGTGCACGAGCACCACATGAGCGTGGACGTGATGATTAATATTGCAATAAGTAAACTCTGCAAGCGCCGCGCTCTCAGCACTAGCGTGGACGCAGTCTTAGGGAGGATTTGTTCCTGTAAAGTACACCTAGTTTGGCATAGGTTTTGGATGTCAGGGTATCAATGTGCACCCCAAATGTTAAATGGGAGTCAAACCATATACCCAAGTATTTAAAACTAGTAAAAGGAGTTAGGGTGGTGTTAGCGTTTGGTTCTGATCTGGAGCTCAGTCATTGGAAGCTTTAGACATTTTGCCTTGGTCCCAAATACCATTGTCACAGTCTTGTCAGTGTTTAAAAATAGTTTGTTTTGGGAAATCCAATTTTCAAGTCTCAAAATGTCAGATTGAATTATGTGTTCAAGGTCGGAGAGGCTAGGGCTGTATTGTGTCATCTGCATACAGTACATGTGTATTGAGGCTCCCTTACAAGCTGTAGGAAGATCATTGATAAACACTGAAAAGAGTAGGGGACCCAGAACAGAGTCTTGCGGGACACCACAGGTGATATCCAAGGGATTGGAGTTAGAGCCTGAGATAGACATGTTGGGATCTACCTGATCCTTGAGAAAGTCACTAACTGTGATGAAACGCGTAGGACATGTGACGTCATCATGCAGTGACGCACGGACGACAGGCGGGGTCTGCCCAGGACTGAGGTCTGAGACGCAAGCACCAGGAAATACCACACTTCCCTGCTATTTTAAACCCTCGTGGCGCCGCCATAACCTGCGGCTGGCTGATCCTAGTACAGGCTGTTTGGACACCTCATGGAGAGCCTGACCGAGGAGGAAACTTCTGCAGCAGGGGCATACCGCTAAGTGCACTACACAGCTATTGGGAGCAGCGCTGCGGTACAGCTGGGATTGGCTCTATTGAGAGGTATCTTGGTGACTGTGAGAGACTGATCTATGACTTTATACCATCCCTAATACCTGGTGCATTTGACCTATTACCCTGGGCTACCTGTCCATCTTTCATACCGGCGTCTACCAGCAATTACAGATTGTCTCAAACGATTGTGTTTTTTACCCACCATGTGTACAGAAACCTGCTAATCACCTGCTCTTACCCCCCCTATTTATATATCACCATTCCCACCTTAGATCAGTCCTAAAATAACAGATCCCCATTTTTAACTTATGGAAAAGTTTTTATTCTAGCTATCTATTCAAGCATTTTATTTAAATTTTATTTTATTTTATTATTTTAGGTAACAACATTTTATTACTGCATAATGTACTGTTTGCCTATCTAAACACTAATCACGTTTTCCTTATCCTCTCATTTCATCCTGTGAGCAAAATCCCGTGCGCTGACCAACCCACCATCTCCACTGCAACTCTAAAGAAGATTCCGGGCTTTATCTTCTCTCCAGGTCCAGCTGCAGAAAACAACAAGGGCAAGTATACACTACCCTTTTTTTGGTTACACATTACAAAACAGGCAACATTACAAGCCTAAGAAACAAGGGAGCGCCCCAGCCTCTATTCTTTTTGTCATATCAACATGAATCTAATCATTTTTACACTTTAAAAAAGGGATAGACAATGTGTAAGCACTCTGGCTGTTACCATTGATACATTGATACAGATGTAGCCTGACATAGTGGAAATGGCATAGTTGTACTGTATACTGTACCAGTTTATACATACCAGGACAAGAGTTCTCGCCAACTTAAAACAAGCACATTCTTTGAGAATTCAGCATACAAATTTACAAATCTGAGGTTACTCTGGACTGCAAGACCCCCTAAGAGGCCCCCGCAACAGAGAGATTGAGTAATATGATGAGACTGCGCAATAATGAACTAGCAAGTGATGGGTAAATGTTTGAATGCAGAATAGGGTTAGTCTGAAGAAGATAAGCAAAATATATCTTATCAAGATATGTATGTATGTATTTCTTTATTTATATAGCGCCGTTCATGTACATAGCGCCTCACAGCAGTAATACACGTGATAATCATATAAATAACAAATAATACAAATAACACATAATGGGAAGAAGCGCTTCAGACATAAAAGTGACATTTAGGAAAAGGAGTTCCTGCACTCTGATTGGTAAGTGGGAGGAAAGTACAGAGACCGTAGGAAGTAGGGTTGCCACCACTTCGGGTTTGACCCAGAGACTACGGGTTTTGGTCACCTATCTCCGGGCTATGGGTTTACCTTGTAAACCACCGGGTGGCATGGTGCGACGGCATCTCCCGGCATCCCGGTGTCATCCTGGCATCTTCCCCTGTAACTCCTGTCAATATGGATGCGTGGCGTCAAATGGCGCCGCGTTGCCATGACAGCGAGATGCAACATGATGTCACGCGGCGCCGCATTGCCATGACAACGTGACGTCATGTGACGCCTCAACGACATAAGGCATTCCATTGTTATGGAAACTTGATGCCATGTGACCCCGTGTGGCTATATTGACGGGTTGCAAGGGGAGATGCTAGGAGGATGTCGGAAAGGATGCCAGAGGATGCCGGGAGATAAAGGTAAGTGCTAAATTTAAAATTGTTGTCTCCGTGTTAGCCTATAGTAGAAGGTGACAACCCTGGTAGGAAGGTGTTCTGGTAAGTGTATCTGCAAGGGGCCAAGGTTTATGTATGAGGTGTATAGTATCAGCCACAGAGCTGATATAGGTAATATACAGCTAAATGAAACTTGCAAGAATTGCATAAGGCCTATTGATAATCGACATTGCTTTAAGAAAAATGTGTTTTCTACTTTACGAAAAATCTGCTAACATAGGAAAAAGACCACCCAGTCGCCTACACTAAGCCACAGAAAGAAGATAACAGGAAAGTGCATATATACACGCTCCCTTTCTAACAAGTTCCTCTCTGTAAACGACTTCTATTTCTCTCATTCTCTGCTCATCCTTGCTATAACCCGAGACTTGGCTCACTCAGTCTGAGTCTGCACTGGAAGCTGCCCTCTCTTATGGTGACCATTCTTTCTCTCACACTCCATGTCCTGATGGCAGTGGTGGGGCCGTGTTGCTCCTCCTCTCCTTAATCTGCTGTTACCGAACCCTTCTTATTCCTCCCTCTGCTTCTTTTCCTACCTTTGAGGCTCACACACTCCAGCTTTTCTATCCTCTCCCTCTTCAGGTTGCGGCCATCTATTGCCCACCTGCCTCTACTCATCCCCCTTCTGTCTTTCTCACTTACTTTGAATCCTCGTACTCCATGACTACGCTCTGTTAATCTACCTGCTCTTGATTTCACTTTGCTCTACTCAGTCTATTCTCTCTGCTCTGCTATAAACTCTGACAACCTGGTTATAATATAATAGAGATATTGAGTATTAGTCTAGAGGGGGGAATGTTTGTTTGGGGGGAAGAGGTACGAAGAGATGGATTGTTGTGGGTTGTTAGGTCTCCTAGCGGGTGGTGGGAGGGGTTAACTCCTTGCTTACGCTAGCAGTTACTAAAGCATTGCATGACAATACTTACAAGACACTAAGGGGGCCACCGGGGTTAGGCAGTGTTTTTAAAAAAAAGTATTAACCCCTTTGGTGCCTGTGGTATACTTTGGTAACTACAGGCATCAAACAGGTTAATATTATTTCGATCAGAGATAGAAATATTATCACAATGCCGTATTAGTGCATTATTAATGGTCACATTAATTCCCGCTTTGGGCCAAATTTCGCACCCAGTAAATTATTACCCCAATGTTGACGTATTACAAGTTAAAATTGCGGTAACAACGCTCGGCAAAACAAAATTGGTCCGGGTCTGATATTAACTCCACTTGAAAGGAGTTTGATCTATCCGAGCCTAAGAGTCTGTACTTCAATAAATGCTGGCCTATGGGCCAAAAGCTGTGCCAAATGCAATCTGCATATGATGAGTATGTAAAAGAATAAGGCACATATTAACTAACCCTGGCTTAGCACTGCTTAGTAAATATGACCCTACATGTCTTCGATACAGCTTTCAAGGCTTTCTATATCAACTGGGCATTTGAGAGCTAAACAATACTATTTGAGTCCAGTGAATGAACAGTGACTCTACTGTCCAGACCCTTACAAACATAGTATGTTCTTCTTTGTGCACAGTGTACAAATATATTGGAAGTTTTTCCAAAGCTCTTGTTCTAATCCTTGTAGTACAACAAAGGTCTGGGCTTTCCTTGTTATCACTTTGGCTCTGTTTTATTCTGTACCCTGATCTTTTGGCTCATGAAACAGGGGCTCGTGAATAAGAAAAGTTTTAATATAAGCTGAGGGTCGCAGCTTTTTAAAGGGAAAAACGAGGCCTTTCTGGGAAGACAGCCAGTTAGCCACCTACTATAAGATTCATACATCTCACAAACCCACAATAATACCGTTGTGTATTTCCACCAATGTCATTTGTTTTACAGGTTTATTATTGTTCAACACTTTTTTGTCACAAAAGCACCTAGTTTCCGATAATTGCGTGCTTTGTGTTTTCACTTCGGTTCCAGCCTTACAATGTTTTCATCCTTTCTTTTCAAATTTAAATTGAACTGGTGCAGCAGGGACTGATACACAGTCAAATATAGAAAATGTATATCTGGAATGCCAAATTGCAAAGTTAAAAAATAGTTTATATAAATACAGTGATGATACTTTTTTGGATTAGGGTTATTGCATAAGTGCCAAGTAACTCGCCAATTATTTGTTATCCGGTTTTGGACCTGAGATCTCTGAACTTTACCCTAAAAGGATTCTGGGTAAGATGAGAGATTGTGATTGTCATGGGACTAGGCCAGTGTAAACCAGCAAGGGATGGGTTAATGTTCCAAGTGTACAAGAAGCAGGATGAGGGGGGGGGAAACAATTCCCATAACAGCTGCACAAACGCATGAGTTGTTGGCTTAGAAATGCCCTTGCCCACATAATACTCATCCCACATAAATTCGGGCCTTGAAGAGGACTGGGTAATATTATGCATAGAATATAAAGCTACAAAAGAAAGACGTTAGAG
>WSYH01015858.1:0-13800 GCA_036426205.1 Ascaphus truei | reverse complement strand
GGGTCATCTCTTTTTCTCACAATATATATATATATATATATATACAGGCATACCCCGCATTAACATACGCAATGAGACCAGAGCATATATGTAAAGCGAAAATGTACTTAAAGTGAAGCACTACCTTTTTCCCACTTATCGATGCATGTACTGTACTGCAATCGTCATACACATGCATAACTGACGTAAATAACGCATGTGTAACAGGCTCTATAGTCTCCCCGCTTGCGCACAGCTTCGGTACAGGTAGGGAGACGGTATTGCTATTCAGGACGTGCTGACGGGCGCATGCGTGAGCTGCTGTTTGCCTATTGAGAATTATGTACTTACTCGCGAGTGTACTTAAAGTGAGTGTCCTTAAACCGGGGTATGCCTGTATATAATATAAACAGTTGTTTGGAGGTAGGTGGCCCCTCCCCACCAGCTTTTTAACTTGGGAGTTTTTTTCATTTTGCTGTATGGACAGGACCTACTATGGTTGTTCCACCTCATACAGAGGTAAAAGGGAAGGTTCACAGTGTAGTGTTAGGACCTGCATATTTGGTTATGTCTTGACGTTGGCATGCAGGCTTATAGCGCTTTGGCTAAAGGGTTTAACTAAATGACCAAGAAAATATTATTGAAGTATTTAACTGAAGGAGTGGCTCAATGAGTGAAGACACTTACTCTGGCACTGAGCTTGAAGCAGGGGAGCCTGGATCAATTCCCGGTGTCGGCTCCTTGTGACCTTGGGAAAGTCACTTTATCTCCCTGTGCATCAGGCACCAAAAACAGATTGTAAGCTCCACGGGGCAGCTAGTTTGAATCATTTAGTTTGATTCTTTGGCCAAAGCATCTTAAGCTTGAACACCAAACGCCAAGGTAGACCAAGTCTGTGCTGGCATTTGGTGTGCAAGTTTAAGATGCTTTAGCCAAAGAATCAAACTAAATGACCAAGTGCTTTTATTTTAGACATATATATATTAAGATACTTTACTGTGTATTTGTGTCATTGGATATAGCACTGGGCTCTGTCTGTGTTCTATGTTTTGTCCTTTATTTAAGTATATATTGCCATGCCCAGTAGCACTCCGCTTTGACACACACACACAAATTGTGGTTACTTTGGGGGTTTAATATGAGCTTACTGGGTATCTCTGCAAAGTGCAAAGATGCAATGGCTCTACAATACGGCTTTTACAACATTAGAAAAAGGTGTTTCCACAGCGTATGTTTTGAATTCGTTGCAACTCCTGCAAATGTCAAGTGGAATTTCATCTTTAAAACACCTGTACTAATGAATGATTACTTGAGAATGTGTTTGTGGTTTCCTATGGCTTTAAAATCAGGGCAACTGGAAGGTTTTAAGCTTTTATATATCATTTTCAATCTCTTTGCTGCCAGAAGGGTCCCTATGACAGAGAAGAGATTAAGCAACCGCCCGATGAATTAATTGTGGTCAAAATATGCATCTAAAGCACTTGCATGGCCCTGCAGACCTACGCGCACTTGAACGGAGGATGTTGAGCAATGAAGACACATGGAACTGGACTTCCTGCAGTTAATGGCTGGGAAACTGGCTGAAGAGCCCCGAAGGCATACTTGATGTAACCAAAGGGGCCCATCAGAAAATAAATATTAGGAGATGGGCTACAAGAATATTGTAATGTCATTTAGGATACATTTAAATATTTATAAAAGCTCACTAAATGATTAAGTATGACCATTTTTAATATCTATCTATACACATATAATATATACATATAATATATATACTGAGCTGAACCGCATTCATTTCAGCCTCGGGGACACCCTGCTTCCCGAGTTAAAGCGCTGTTATGGGGTGCCGGCATACCCCCTGCAATGTTTACATCTTCTGCATCACGTGACCGGGAGATTTAAACGCACAGGAGATACCGGCACCCCATACCGGGGCCAGTAACTCAGGAAGCAGGGTGTCCCCTAGGCTGAAATCAATGCAGTTCAGCTCCTGAGACCCCGTGCTACAGTACATCGTTATTAAAATGTAAACAAAAGCAGTGTGATCGCCTGTAAGAGTTGTGCAGGGTGATGTGGCTCTCTCTGTGTAGCTCTCTATGCAGCTCTTACAGACTGCAGCCAGATCGCACAGTGGAGAAACTTAAGAGAGGTCGAGATACCATCGCTGCTGTCCCAAGCGGTATTGGCATTTTCCTACCTCACGGTTTGTGACTTGTGGAAATTGTCCTTCAAAAGGATTGTATATGTAGGACTGTTTCCCCCACCTCTGGGAGAGTTACTGCTGTTGCTACTGTGTGGTGCTGAGGCATACCTGTTAGGTTCAGGAGATCTGAGCTGTCTGTGTTGTAATGGAAACCAGGACAGGCTTTTGATGTCATCTGGGTTCGGTGTCAGCACCTCCAGCTTCAGTGGGTATCCTGGAAGTACCAAGAGCAGTCCCCTCTGAAGCACTTTCACACACCTTCTCACTGACTCAGTCCAGACAGGTATATAATAGAACAAGGGATCTCTTTTCAAGCCGTCACTGCATGAGGATCTTACAGCGGTGCAAGGTCTCAGAGGCTCCAAGCTCTAATCAGATGGTCCCCCAGCCCCAATGGCTGGGGGTGAGCACGCTCATCCCGGATGGGAGAGACTCACAGCTCTACTGCTATATTCCTCCTCCAGAGCAGGACTGACTAAATTTGGCTCTGCCTCCCATCCCATCCGGAACCTGAAGGGGCGGGCTTATGGCCTATACCTATCCCTGATAGGCTTACACAGACCATGAGTCACCACCTTACTTCCGTCCATCAGAGAGGAGCATGCAGAGAATTCACCTTTTACAGCCTACAGCTAACAGGAACTTCCATAACAGGGAGGGGAAAGACAGGCAGAATAGACATACCCTGCTGTCAGGCTGCCAGCTCTCCCCAGGGAAAGTTACATGTTTCCCTGTTCTGATGCAGCCAGTGCTGCTGTGTATTTGCAACATGGTTGTTACAATATAACCTTTTCCACAAGCCAGTTGCCCTGGCAACTTCTCAATGCTCATAGCTTGAGATTGGTTTATCCCTCTCCCCCTGCCCTTCTCAGTTAATTAGTATGCCCTGTTGGCTTGTTCCTGTCTGGAAAGGAAAGTGTGCTTTCTCTTTTCATCAGCAGAAACAGTGAGTAGACGCATCTTCCACTGCTCCCTTAGAAAGGGATTCCCTTTTAACTTCCCCTCACAAAACAGCACCTTCCTCTTACAAAGGCTACTTCCCTTCACAAAAAAAATGCACTTTCCACTCCTAGGAGACTATTTGTCAAGTCTTGTCCAGTGAGGAGGATATCGTTTAGGGAGACTCCCTGGTACTGAGCACTAGAATCAAACACTACTCGGATCTCACCGGATCACCAGAGACATTTGCTACCACAAACTACATGCAAGTGCTTTTATATTTCTGTTAACCCCACTCAATAAAGTTGAAGAAAATAGAAGGCCTTTGTGTGCTTTAAAAAGGGGACAAGTTTATGCTACATAGACCATCTCACATGCTACAAGTGAGCTTGGGACCAGAATAGAAAGGGTTTCAGATTCTTTTTTAATACCGTGATAACACAAATGACAAACCGTTTGGTGTTAACATGTCAAACTGTTCGAGATGACAGCAAAGTTATCGAAGCTACTACAATAGCCCCTAAGTGTTTATAGAGATACCGGGGAAGAACATTGATTGCAGATTAAATTAGAACTATACGGATCCAAAGAAAACAGAAGCATACAGTACTTATTTTTTTACACAAGAAGCAGATACAGTAAGTAAAAGTGTTTCTTTAAGAAAGCCCATGACAATTGATAAATTGCCTACTATATGACACTGTCCCTTTTAAGCAGAAGAAACGTGTTGTTTGGAAGTACTGTATAAATGTATACTCAGCACTGCTGTAACATGTTCATTGTCGGAGAGAGATTGCGATCATGAACTGTGGCGATTTCTGCGCTCTGGCTTGATATTTCAATATACAGTGTTCTGTGCATCTCACTCAACTTAAAGTTCATTTAATCCCTGATACCAGTTTTTAATCACCAAAGTTTGGGCAAGCCAGCTGGGTGCCATATTATAAACAGGTATAGCCTTGGAGCAAACATACACATACATACATAGCTTGCACATCAACATCTTAATATCAGACCAAAGAAAAGACTAGAGTTAGAAAGGTCAGATTTTATCCTAGTGTGGTGGAAATGCCTGCTTTGCCCAGTGTTACATGCACTCCAGAAGCCCTGCTTGAGCTCTGTGTAATCGTGCCTTGCTTTTTTACTAAGCATGATAAAAGAGTTACTTAAAAGAAGATCAAAACAGTCCTCATCGGTTCAGAAAAAAAGGCACTCTTTTATATATGCGTTGCCTGAAATAAAATATCTCTTTGTTCCTTTTAAACAGCCCACCTAATTAGCAGGACATAGAAGTAAATGGATTTAGAGGTATCACTATCATCTCAAACAGCTTTTTTACCCTTGATTTTTTTTTATTTATAAAGTTGAGTTTCTGTTGTTTAATTTAGAGTGGATGATCTTTGAAAACCTCTCTTGGTTCAATGTGCTCGGACATGGCTGACTTCTTGATGGTATTGATGCTAGGCTATAAATGTGGAATACTCCTTTATACTCTATTGCAGTGGATTTCAACCTTTTTTTTGGTTAGCGAATCCCAGAATTTGATTTTGAAATTTTGGGGAACCCAAACCCTCGCCCCTTGTCTCTCCCCCCCGTGTTGCCCTTGTCTCCCCCCGTCGCTCTCGTCTTTCTCTCCCCCTCAAGCCCCTGTCTCTCCCTCCTCCATTGCCCCGTCTCTCTCCTCCCTCACACTCTCCCCTTACGCTCCATCTTCCCCTCTCACCCTCCCCCTTGCACGCACACACACTCTTCCACTGACACACACACTCTCCCACTTACACACACACTCCCACTTACACACATATACTCACTCCCACTTACACAACCACTCCCACTTACACAGAAACACACACTCCCACTTACACACACTCTCCCACTTACACACACACTCTCCCACTTACACTCAAATCTTCCACTTACACACACATGCACACGCACACACACACACTCTCACTGACACACTTACACACACACACACTTACACAATCACTTACACACACACTCCCACTTAGGGTTGCCAGGTGTCCGGTTTTGAACCGAACAGCCCGGTATTTTGCCCCTGTGTCCACTATAAAATGAAAGGTAGTACCGGACATGTATGTGTCCGGTATTACCTCTCTCCGAACGCAGGGTGGCTGTGGGGGGACCGGCGGCCAGTCAGAGTAGTTGCCGCCATGCGTCAGCCTCAGACACCTCAGCCTGGGATAGACAGGGAGAGAGAAGCCTGCAGCTGGGGGAGAGCCGGGCATGGCGGCAACTGCTCTGACTTGACGCCACCCCCCCTTGCCCACTGACCCCCTCACATCCACTGACCCCTTTCCCCGCATCCACTGACCCCCCCCCCCCCCCCCCCCCCCCCCCCCCCCCCCCCCCCCCCCCCCCCCCCCCCCCCCCCCCCCCCCGCATCCACTGATCCCCTCCCCCCCGCATCCACTGACCCCCCTAGCATCCACTGACCTCCTCTGCATCCACTTCCCCCCCTCCACAGCCACAAGCCCCCCCCCCTCTTCCCTTCCACAGCCACGGCCCGCCCGCAGCCACCAGGCCTGATACCATCCCCAAGATAAGTCGGAATTTGATTGGGGAGGTGGGGGTATTTTGGACATGTATTGGGGAAGTGGGTGTATTTTGTATATTATTGGGCTAGTGGGGGTATTTTTTATATGTATTGGGCTGGTGGGGGTATTTTTATATGTATTCAGGGGGCGTGGGGGTATTTTTTATGTGTATTCTGGGGGCTTGGGGGTATTTTTAATATGTATTCAGGGGGCATGGGTGTATTTTTTTTAATGTATATTCGGGGGATGTGGGGAAACTTTTTATGTGTATTCGAGAGGCGTGGGGGTATTTTTTATATGTATTCAGGGGCGTGGGGGTGTTTTTTATATGTCTTCAGGGGTGTGGGGGTGTTTTTTATATGTATTCGGGGGTGTGGGGATATATTTTTATGTATTCAGGGGGTGGGGGGTGGACAAGCCACCTGGCAACCCTAACTTACACACTCACACACAAGCACACACACTTACACTTACACAAACACTCCCACTTACACAACCACTTACACAAACACACACACAATTACACACACACATACACTCCCATTTACACACTCCCACACAGACACACACCTGAGAGCACGGGTGCACAACCGCCCAATCCTTCCTCTTCCTCCTGTCAGCCGCACGTTCGCCGACCGGAGCAGACAGGGAGAGAAAGTATAGCAATGACAAGGCAGCTGCTGCTGCTTAGCTCGGGAGCCACAGGGTCACTGCTATGTGGGGGTGCCGCCGGGCCTGGGACAGCATGGGAGAGTTGTCTAAAAAAAGCAGAAATATGCTAATTCTGCTATTCTGGACAACAGATCTACCAGTGTGAGAAACCCCAGCTCCTGGGTAGCATCGCTGTTACAGCATACTTTTGAGCTGATCACACATGTAGCCCGCTGTCACGGGAGACCAGGTATTTACACCTTTTATACCGGGATCCTAACATTGAGCAGAACAAGATGGTAAAACAAATTGTCATTTATTCACTTAAAATAGGCTAACATACAGTGAAACACAAAATAAAGGAGATAGACACACTTACTGGGGGTCTGGGCTACAAAACTAGACTTTCCAAGTTTAAAGAGAACGTAAAACATGCAGTAAAGTCCAATAGAAAAAATTGCCAGGGTTTTTAAAACACCATTTTTGACAGCGTTGCTATCACAGTATGCAGAAAGGCCCCAATACCAGTAATAGCAACATTTGCAAACGAGATGATCTGCCATCCGAAAAGGGCTCACCTGGCGAGCTGATTCTGCTGCAGAGAGAGAGACGCCTCTCTCTCTGCGCAAATCTCGGCCGAAATAAAAATATTTAAATTTAAATTTTATTACGAGTGTAGATGAGCAGAACAGTGTTAATTTCAGGTCCGGGACCCCCTGCTTCCCGAGATAGAGGCCCGTTACGGGGTGCCGGTATCTCCTATGTATTGAAATGTCCCGGTCATGTGATGTTGGACATTTACAGGCATAGGAGATACCGGCACCCTATAACCGGGCCTGTATTTCAGAAAGAAGGGGACCCCAGACCTGAAATCAATGTGGTTCTGCTCCAGAGACCCCCTGCCCATCTACACTAGTAAGAAAAATGTAATTCAAATATGTAGTAAATACCAATACACAACCCATCTCCTGTGTCCCCACATAAAACCATTATTTATTTTTTTACACACAGGAATAATACTACAGGCCGGTGGGGGTCCATGTGTGGTCCCCACAGGTGTTCACAGGCCCCAAAGGGTACCCGGGGGTTCCTACAGGTGTTTGGGGGCCCTCGAGTGGTCCCCGCTAGGCTCCGTGGGCCTCCAGGTAGTCCTTGTGGGTGTCCGTGGGCCCCAAAGTCATCCCCATGTGTGTCTGGGGGCCCTCGGGTGGTTCCCACGGGTGCCTGGGGGTGTCTCGGGGGTCCCCGCAGGTGTCTTGTGGTCCCTGGTGGCATCCGTGGGTCATCGGGTGGTCCCCGTGGGTCCCAGATGGCCTGCGGTACCATTCCTGTACTTATAAAACAAAAACATGGCTTACATTTCAATAAATACACCTACCCCCCCCACCAAACACATACAGTAAATTATTTGCCCATTATTAAACACAATATTAACCAGCATAAATAAAGTAAATAAAAACAGTTCTACTTACCCATGCCAAAATGAAGGGCGTCCTCATCAGCATACTGAAGGGCCATGTCCTCTGATGCCAGCAACAATACATAAAAAAATACAATCTAATGGCCCCAAGCCCCTTAATAACCTTAGCAGTTAATAACCGCTATAATAATTAAGGGGTTAACCCACCCTCCCCCACTACCCACCCGGGACACATAACCACCCACCTTGACCCACTATACCCACCCTGTACCCATTGAGTGACATAGTAGTACATCATACCCATATAATATGGGCATGATAAGCTACTATAGCAGTCAATGGTCACACTAATACAAAAGCATGAATGTCAAAAATACACAAGAATAAAACAGATACAACAGGCACCTAAACACCCAGAAACAAAAATAAAAAGCGCTAGCCAACCAAGCAATTAACTAAATAAAACCACTAGGCATTCAATACAATAATTAAAACCACTATGCAATCAATGACATAAATCATACAACTAGCCAAAAAATACATTTAATACCTAAAAGCAATAACCAACACCACAATTTATTCATTCAACCACTAGGTAACACATTAATTAAAACCAGTAGCCACCAAAATACATCATTAAATAAAATTGCTAACCAATCTGTAAAAAGAAAAAAACAAGCCATCACAATTCAAATCAATTTAATCTAAACAATAAAAAGACACAGAAAATAAAACAGTCAATAGAAGAAATTCATTTGCCAAAAAATGCATTGGCTCCCACTGTATTCATCTGTACCCGTAAAAAGGCACAGATTAATACATTAGCAGTCAATGGGCAATGAAAAACATAAAAAAATACAAATTAAATCATTAAACCTGTAAAGCAAGCTCTCATACTGTGATGTCACGAAACACAATCCAACGCCATCCACTGTGAAGATGAAGGACAGGTAACAAAATTCTTCTTTCTTTAATCTTCCATCTTCTTCTTCTTTCTTCATCTGTGATTATTTCTTGTTTTTTTTTATCTTCTGTCTTTATCTTCATCTGTTGAAGATATCCCCTGAGAAAGTGTGGTTACCCACACGAAACGCTTAGGGCTGTTTTATTCTATTTTGGACACTTTTGCTGAGTACAAGCTGTTTTATCGCTGAGCGCTTTTTGTTGAGCGAAGTAGGGGCAAGGAGGTGCGGATCACCATTTCCCTGAGGCTTCACTGGATTCACCAGTCCTGACGTCACACCCGGCGACGTCATTTCCGGTTTCGGCGCAACGGAGACGTCATTTCCGGTCCTCACCAGTAAGGAATAACAGAGGGAATACACGGCATCCTGAGAACCCTGCGACCCCCCCCACACGTGGATTTCGGCTCACATTGACTTATGCGAATCTACATCTGCCGTCCTGTGAGTGTTATTCAGATTTTAACCCACCGGAGCGGCATATCAGCAACCTGTCCTACTTTTTATTTTCAGTTATAATAAATTAACTTTTATCACTAGCTTTGCTTTAATGTTGTCTGTCTAGTTGTGTCTGTCTGTCTTGTCCCCCTGTGTCAGCCAGCTTGCATTTTTATGTCTGTGTAATCTGTTTAGCTGTGTTGCACTAAATTCTCTTTTCTTTTATTTCATGTTCCACATCCCCTGCATGAATTCCTAACGGAGCACTCAAAGATTCAGTGACTGTAGCACATCTTGGAATTGGGACTATTTCTACTGGACTTCCATCCATTGTGGACTGATCAGGCGCGCCGGTATCTCTCTTTTATTTATGCTGTTCATCTGATTGTACTATCAGTTTCACCAGGCTGCCTATCTACCAATAGGGTTCCCCCTCTTAACAGGGTACATTGTTATTCCCATTAGCACTTTTTTACATCACCTTTTTTTCTTTTGCCTGGGGAGGGTGGTTAGGCCTCCTGGTTGGGTAGTGGCAGAAGGTGGATTAACCCCTTAATTACTTTCACGGTTATTAACCGCTAAGGTGATTAAGGGGCTAGGGGACATTAGATTGTATTTTGATATGTAATCTTTCTGGCAACGGAGGACATGGAGCTGCAGTATGCTGACAAGTATGCCAGGGGCAAGTATAACGGTTTTTATTTACTTTATTTATGCTTCATGTCTAATGTTGTGTTTAATAATGGGCAAATAATCTATTATCCATATCTGGATAATAGTTATTTTGCCCATTACTGTACTGTATGTGTTTTGGTGGGGGGTGTATTTATTGAAATGTAGGACGTTTTATTTTTATAAATACAGGAATGGTACAGCAGGCCAGCGGGACCCACAGGGACCACCCAATGACAACCGGACGCCCATGGGGACCACCCTAGGATCCCCAGACACCCACGGGGACCACATGAGAATCCACGGAGGACACCTGCGGGGAAAAACTGGGAGCCCCACAGCAGTGGGGGCCCCGGAGACCTGCGGGGACCACCCTAGGGTCCCCAGACACTCATGGGAACCACCCGATGGCATAGGGGGTGGGTTGTGTATTGGTGTTTATTAAATATTGTAATGGTTTATTGGGGACTTTTGAGGTGGGTAGTAGGGCTGTTGTGTGTATTTTTTTTTCTTGTGGATTGCGGGGGTGGGTGAAGGAGGTATTATCCCCAAGGATGGGTATTTAAGCCTACCGAGTGGGTAGTGAGGGAGGGTGGGTTAACCCCTTAATTACTATAGCGGTTAATAACCGCTAAGGTGATTAAGGGGTTAGGCAATTTTAAATTGTCCTTTTTTATTCTTCTGTATTGTTTGTAGCAACGGAGGACATGGATGGTGATGAGGAGGAGCACAGCCTTCTTCAGGGCCGCCTGGCAGGGGTAAGTGCAAGATTTATTTACTATTTGTGCTGCTTAATGTTGTATTTTAAATGGGCAACTGCACTATTATCCATTTCTGAATAATAGTAATTTTGACCATTATTGTACTGTATGTGTTAAGGCAGGGGTGAGCAAACTTTTTATGCCGAGCCCCCCTTTTCATCCATAACATTTCTCGGGCCCCCCCTGCCTGATGTAATCAAAATCACATGAAAAAAAAAAAAAAAAACCTTTATTAAACGGTATACAATATACATCCAAATATGTTTAAATACTTACATATTTCAACAGCTCGCGCTTGCAAAATTAGGCTGCGTCCACGCTGCCGCTGAGAGCGGAGACATCACCAACTCTCCAAGCATGAGCACAGGGTGTCCTGCATAATTTTGCAAGCGTGGATCGGGGCTATTTGTGTGTGTGTCTGTGTGTGGCTGTGTGTGTGTGTATTGACTGCTGCTGAGCGCACATCAAAGTCAATTTTGTTTGTCTCCCCAAGCGCCAAGCTTGGGAGAGCGTACGTGCACAAAGGCAATCCTTTGGGGGGGCATTCATCCACCTCTTTGCTACCTCCCTTCCCTCTTCTCCCCCCCCTTTTATTCTTCGTTCCCCTCCATGCTTTTTGTCTTGCTATCCCCATTGTTATCCAAACTCCTACCTACAGTATTATTTATTTTTTCCCGTTTTCAATGTTGTGTTTTCACAGTTTTTTTCTGTCCTACTTTTTATTTTCAGTTATAATAAATTAACTTTTATCACTAGCTTTGCTTTAATGTTGTCTGTCTAGTTGTGTCTGTCTGTCTTGTCCCCCTGTGTCAGCCAGCTTGCATTTTTATGTCTGTGTAATCTGTTTAGCTGTGTTGCACTAAATTCTCTCTTCTTTTATTTCATGTTCCACATCCCCTGCATGAATTCCTAACGGAGCACTCAAAGATTCAGTGACTGTAGCACTTCTTGGAATTGGGACTATTTCTACTGGACTTCCATCCATTGTGGACTGATCAGGCGCCGGTATCTCTCTTTTCATTTATGCTGTTCATCTGATTGTACTATCAGTTTCACCAGGCTGCCAATCTACCAATAGGGTTCCCCCTCTTAACAGGGTACATTGTTATTCCCATTAGCGCTTTTTTACATCACCTTTTTTTCTTTTAGCTGACTGGGCAGCTACAATGTGATTAGCAGAAGCAAATAGTCCAAGGAAGACATCAATGCCCTGTGCACCAGTTAAAGTACTCTGCTTTAGGCAAATGCTAAATCCAGCCGATCCCTAGTAGGCAGGGAATGGCTTTCATGTCACCCTACGCAAAACTGCATTTTTATTTTCTACTTAATTTAGTTGTTTGTTTTTTTAACTTCCACAGATTTTAGTTTCTTAATCTATTACCATGGACCATTTATTTTGTCCTGTTTTATGTATGTTGCATTTATTGAATCATAATTCCCTGTATTGCCTCTTTTGTAAAGTCCTGTGTACACTGTTGGCGCTAAGCAAATACAAATATACAAACATACATCTATTGAATAGCAATGTGAGAAAAACATTTATTTTTTTTACTTCAAATGCTTAACTGCCAAACAGCTGTTTGGGATGGTCACATTTTTGTGATTAAGCCACTTCAGATAATAAATGCATTCTTGTGGGGCCAGGTACCCAGTATAAATGGTTTCAAAGGGCAATAACAGAATGCAGCCATTAATTTTCTAAGGCTCGGATACTGTAGGTGACCATATTATTTCCAGCTTGATAAGTACTCCAGTGGTAGAGCGCAGAAAGGGATATTTGACAGAGTTAAGGTACATACTGCGGCAATACGGAGATTAAAAAGCAAGTCACTTTTTAAATCCTTTAGGTTGTTCACGATGCTGAAGCAGGCTTGGGGAACATGTGGTAGACAAACAGATGTAATCAGGTGTTTTCTATTATATTTAAAGAATACCGTTTTTAGGTCGAAAAGGAAACAGATCTTTGTAAACCACCAACATTGCCAGACTTCTGTGGTCCTCAAAAGGATCCGAGAGCAGAACAACTATAGAACACCTCAAAACCAATAGATTCGTTTTTGTGTGTGGCCATCAATGAATGAGTGCAGCCATGACCTGTTATAACAAAAGCCTCCTACCCCTCCTCCATATGATTACCAGGAATAGAAGCTTACCAAGTCTCCCACTGATCGTTTAATGGAAGCTATGCATCCATTATGTCATACATTAGAAGTCAAATGACTATTGGCTATAATAAACAGTTTATTTCACATTCTTAACTAAAACAGATTTTCCATCAGTTGTACCCGCAGCACTGCTGTGTGAAAGCTACACAGAAGGAGAAAAAGTACTCACCCCACAAAGATCTTTCAGCATCTAAAGAAAATCATAGAATAATGTATAGATTTTCAAAGCTGGCCAAGAAAGAGATATCAAGGAGGGCAAATATTAAATAAAAAAAAACCACAGCAATGAATATTGGAGGTATTTTTGGAATAAGCACACGGATCATTTATACGCTTGTAATCACAGCACTGCAGAAGAAATAGAGAATAAATGCAAGTAATTCATTTAAATCCTGACTTCTAACACATTAGCATGTGGTTTTTGATGCCTTATCAGGTTTACAGCCAGAAGCACCAGACAATACAATTTTGCATTTAATTTAATTACAGCCTCGGGCTACTTTGTAAAAAGGTTTTGAGAGTTATTTCTCTCCAGACCATACAGAACATAAAACAGCTCCCTGCCAAGCAGACTCTTAGCAGGTAGGATATTACTGCACCACAGCAAGGCAAGTCAACTCAACATCACCTTATACCCTTCTCAAACAAAACTGGTTTCCATTAATGAAGTCCTTAAAATCTTATTGTTTTTCATCTGTACATAAAACACCTTCTTTTGAGCATAACCATTCATATTATTTAGGGCAGAGAGCGCATGCAGCACTGCAAAAAAGGTAGAATAAAGACACACGCCAATTCTACTCCCATGTCCAAGAACTTACAATGTCCTGATGGTACCTGAAGCGCAGGAATAGTGAAAAGCCTGGGCAGCAGGGGCACACACATTAAGACCATCACAGTGGCATTGCAAGTTTCAAACTGTGAAAACCAAAGAGTGGTATCAAAGAGCGCTTAAATCTAATAAAGGGATATTCCTTTAAATATTTATATATCCGTTTGGTGCTTAATAGTGCTTCATTAAATAATTTCACAGTGATTAAGTGATGAGTGAA
>WSYH01015857.1:0-13800 GCA_036426205.1 Ascaphus truei | reverse complement strand
ACCTTCAAATCGCTAGACAAGATCAAAAGGGACCAGCAACAGATCCCTTCAAACACGGCGATCCCCTCTAATAGGCTCTTCGTCTCGCCCAGATTCATTCCAGAGGTCCTAGATTGGGGACACTCTTCTAAACCCGTAGGTCACCCGGGCTTCAGAAGGACGTTAGACTTAATTCGTCGGAACTTTTGGTGGCCCAGTATGTCTAAAGACATTGCGGAATACACTCGCGCTTGTCCTGAATGCGCCCAGAACAAGACACTTCCACAGAGACCTCAGGGACTTCTTCTCCCATTGCCAGTGCCTGCTCGTCCATGGTCCCATATCTCCATGGATTTCATAGTCGACCTTCCTAGGTCTAGGGGCTTCAACACTCTTTTAGTTGTCGTAGACAGGTTTTCGAAGATGGCCCACTTCATCCCCCTCAATGGACTGACCTCCTCTCCGGCCCTAGCAGACATTTTCTCCGAGCATATCTTTAGGATCCATGGCATTCCGTCTTCCATTGTCTCTGACAGAGAATCCCAGTTCGTCTCCAAGTTCTGGAGGACCTTCACTAAAAGACTGGGGATTGTCTCCTCTTTCTCCTCTGCATACCACCCCCAGTCCAATGGACAGACAGAGAGAACTAACCAGTCGCTGGAGAAATACCTCAGATGTTTCATCTCCGATTCCCAGGACGATTGGTCCCAACTCCTCCCGTGGGCAGAGTACGCGGTCAATTCGGCCCGAAGTGAATCCACCCGAGAATCTCCATTTTTTGTCAATTATGGGTTTCACCCTCCCTGCCTACCCATTTCCAATCTGGCTTCTGGGGTACCGGCGGTAGATGAACGGATTTCCACTCTCCAAGACATTTGGTCCAAGCTACAAAAGTCTCTCCACAAGGCTGCCGATACTGCTAGACTTCAGGCCAATCGCCACCGTCGGACGGCACCCAACTACAAGCCAGGGGATTTAGTATGGCTCTCGTCAAGAAACATCCGCTTGAGAGTCCCTTCCCCTAAACTGGCTCCTATGTTTTTGGGACCCTTTCCCGTCGTGGAGCAGATTAACCCAGTGGCGTTTCACCTTAAACTACCACCCTCCATGAGGATCCCAGACGTTTTTCATGCCTCGCTATTAAAACCCCACATTGCCAATCGTTTCTTTCCTAAACAGACCAGCAAGCCAGATCCAGTCACGGTACTCAATAACGAGGAATAAGAGGTACAATCCTTACTGGACTCCCGCATCTCCAGGTGGCAGCTTCAGTTTTTGGTCCACTGGAGGGGTTTCGGACCCGAGGAGAGTTCTTGGGTTCCGCTCAAAGACATCCATGCGCCCAGCCTCCTGAAGACTTTTAGGAGGAAATTTCCGGACAAGCCGTTCTTGGATCGTCCTGAGGCCGATCCTGAAGAGGGGGGTACTGTTAGGAATGTGAGCGCACAGCGCCTCAGGCGGAGCTCACGCCTCTCTCCTTACACTGCTCAGAACCTTCCACTACAACCACGCAAGCCCCCTTCAGCTTCATCACTTACCCCTTGGCATGGTGGGACGCTCCACGAGGTTCTTCCTCCACGCTCTACGCCGCAGCTGTCGGCGCGGAATCGCCGTCCCGCGCACACATACGCACCCCACGTTGCTTCCTCTCATGCACACGTTGGACTTACAGTGCACACACAAAAGCCCTTGAACTTATCCCCACTCAGGCTCCGCCCCCAAACACCGCATGGTTACAATCTGGCTCTTGCTGAGTGTCACCTGAGCTCTAAGAACAGCATCCAATGCTCTGAAGCTCCCTGGGCTCCTCCAGGCACGCCCTCTCTCCTGGTTGGCTGTTCCAGCTTTATATACCCTCTCTGTTCTGTGCTTCCTCGCTCGTCATAGTTTTTGTATTGGTTTTTCACAGTGCTTGTTCTTTGATTCTCTCGGTTTTGACACGGCTTGGCAGACTACCCCCTTTGGCTCTCGACTTCGGATTGTTCCTGTTTACGTACCTTCTGGCTCCCTTCGACCACGGCACTCATCTCGATCCCTCCATACGTCTCCTACCCCTGATCTCGGCAACGGCAACGACCATTCTTCTGGGAAAAACGGTATCGGCAAGTATTCTCGCAATACACCCCATCTGGCCTGGCACCATCTAATACCACAACCCGGACACGTCCCTCGCTCTGTCGGTGTGTGTATTCATACCTGCCACCTCAGTTCTAGGGACAGGTCTGGTCTGCGGGCTACTCCGGCGTAACACCCGGCTCACCAAACAGGGGTCCCCGCGGGAGTCCAGGCATCCCCGCGGCTGTCCCGGGGTACCCGGGGGCCTGCGGTACCAATGTTGTGCCTCCAAAAAAATAAACAATATTTCTAACTACTGTAAATACACCCCCGTTCCCCCGCCCTCTAACACATACAATAAAGTAATGGGCAAAATTACTATTATCCACATATGGATAATAATGCATTTTCCCATATAAAATACATATACATTACAATAAATACAGTAAATACATATTACACTTACCTTTTCCAGGCACCCACGATGAAGGCCGTCTTCATCCTCATCTTCATCCTGCCCATGTCCCTCCGGTGCTGCAAAACATACAAAACAATCAAAATAGCCAATGTAATGTCCCCTAACCTCTTAATCACCATAGCGGTCATTAACCGCTACAGTCATTAAGGGGTTAACCCACCCTCACCCATCACTCGGGAGGCCTAAATACCATCCCCCACTACCCATCCCGTGAGGCCTAACCACTCTACCCACTACCCAGGCGGGAGGCCTACCCACCTACCCTTGGGGCCAATACCCCCTTCCCCCACCCTCAGTACCCACAAGAAAAACAATACACAGCCCCACAATAAACATCATTATATTTATTAAATACATAACCCACCCCCTGTGCCCCCCCATCAATACATGATTTATTATTTTACATACAGGATTAATACCCCAGGCCCACGGGAGTCCATAGACCTCACAGTGGCCCAGCAACAGGTTTCAAACAGAGTCTTTAGGCCTAAGGGTGGTCCCGCCAGGCGCTGTGGTCCACTAGGTGGTCTCCGCGGGTCACCGTGGCCACAATGGGGTCTCCACGGGTAGGCCCGCTGGTGTCTGGGGGGCCCCGGGTCAGACCCACAGGTGTCTGAGGGGCCTCGGGTGGTTCTGTCAGGGGTCTGGGGGACCTCGGGTGGTCCCTACGGGTCTGCAGTGCCCCCAACAGATGTTGGGCCACCGGTTCTTACCTGCAGGTATCCCCCGTGGACACCTCCAGCTTGGTACCCGTGGAAAGCCCAAGGAGACCTCAGGTGATCTCCAGAGGTCCCCGCAAACCAAAAGGAACCAACCCTGTCTGTAAAAAAAAATAAACCTGACCTATACATTAAATATATCAATCACCCCCCCCCCAAGACACACAGTACAATAATGTGCAAAATAACTATTATCCAGATAGGGATAATAGATTATTTGCCCATTATTAAACACATTAACTAGCATAATAAAATAAATAAAGTTCTACTAACCTCATCAATATGAAAAAAATCTCTCTAGCTCTGTGGTTCCCAATCTGTGCGCAGTGTGGCTGGCCTACAGGGATGCCGCGAGTGTGTGTGGATGTACATTTTGGTGTTGTTTGCAGTACTTTAGGTCAGGATGAGGCTTGCTTTTTTATAGTGGATTATTTTTGGTACTTATAGTTTGTCTGATGGTAACTTTTTTTGTGAATGGTTTTGGTGAACGATTAAAAGAGTTAAATGGGTAATTAATTTATATGGTATTTTAATTGTTTTGGGATTTGATTAATTTATGGTCATTTATTTCTGTTGACTTGCTTGGTTTAAATAGTATACTTGTTTGGATTTAATTGTATTTTGTTTGGAATATTTTATTGTTAACATTGATTGGCAGAGTATACATGGTGCACAGATTTTATGCATCATGTATACAATGTAATTGCAATGTTTTCATTGTCATTTGATGATATTGATTGGAAGATAAGAATTATTTTATTATGAAATAGGATTTTGTTTTACTGTGGCTATATAATATTGTAATTTTCATATGCAAGGTGATGTATTGATTTGGAGAAGTGGTATTTTTTTGTTAACCCTTAAACATTTCTTTGTATATTGGTTAATCATGTGTGTATGTATATATATATATATATATATATAGTTGCATGATGAAGCCACTGTATAAATGAATGGGTGAAGGGTGGGTATCGGGCCAGGGTGGCTTAACCCTTAATTACCTTTGCGGTTATTATCCGATAAGGTGATTAAGGGGTTAATTGATATCAGAATGTAATTGCAATGTATTGGCTATGTATTTTGTTGGCAACGGAGGACACAGGCAATTTGCTGTCGAAGGGGCTTCATATTTATGAGGTTAGTAGAACTTTATTTATTTTATTATGCTAGTTAATGTGTTTAATAATGGGCATATAATCTATTATCCCTATCTGGATAATAGTTATTTTGCACATTATTGTACTGTATGCGTTTGGGGGGGGGGGGGGTATTGATGTATTTAATGTATAGGTCAGGTTTATTTTTTTTACATACAGGGTTGGTTCATTTTGGTCTGTGGGGACCTCTGGAGACCACCTGAGGTCTCCTTGGGCTTTCCACGGGTACCAGGCTGGAGGTGTCCACAGGAGATACCTGCGGGGAAGAAACGGTGGCCCCACATCTGAGGCCCCTCAGACACCTGTGGGTCTGACCCGGGTCCCCCAGGCACCCGTGGGCCTACCCGTGGAGACCCCATGTTGGCTCACGGTGACCGCGAAGACCACCCGGTGGACCACGGCGCCTGGCGGGGACCACCCGTAGGCCTCCAGACCCTGTTTGAAACCTGTTGCTGGGCCACTGTGAGGTCTATGGACACCCGTCAGGCCCACCGGGGACTCCCGTGGGCCTGGGGTATTAACCCTGTATGTAAAATAATAAATTATGTATTTTGGGGGGGCATAGGGGGTGGGTTATGTTTTTAATAAATATAATGATGTTTATTGTGGGGCTGTGTATTGTTTTTCTTGTGGGTACTTGGGGTGGGGGAAGGGGGTATTGGCCCCAAGGGTATGTGGGTAGGCCTCCCGTCTGGGTAGTGGGTGAGGGTGGTTAGGCCATACGGGATGGGTAGTGGGGGAGGGTATTTAGGCCTCCCGAGTGGTGGGTGAGGGTGGGTTAACCCCTTAATGACTGTAGCGGTTAATGACCGCTATGGTGATTAAGGGGTGAGGGGACATTACATTGGCTATTTTGATTGTTTTGTATGTTTTGCAGCACCGGAGGGACATGGGCAGGATGAAGATGAGGGTGAAGACGGCCTTCATCGTGGGTGCCTGGAAAAGGTAAGTGTAATATGTATTTATTGTGATATATATTTATTTTAAATGGGCAAATGCATTATTATCCATATGTGGATAATAGTAATTTTACCCATTACTGTAGTGTGTATGTGTTAGGGGGCGGGGGGGATGTGTGTTGTATATTGCTATGTTTATTGGGGGCAATTGTCCCCAATAAACATGCTATTGTGCCTTAACCCCTTCATTGCCTTAGCGGATAGCCGCTAAGGTAATGAAGCTGCTTTAATGTATTTTATTAATAGTGTGTGGGAGCATGGGGTCCCCTGAGCTGAACCACATTGATTTGTGCCTCAGGGACCCCCTGCTTCCCGAGTTACAGGCCCCGGTTTGGGGCATCGGTGCCAATGTCATCGCCATCTTTATAGAGCCCACGTCGCGTCTTGGACGCTATAAAGATGGCGGCGACATTGGCCTCCGATGCCCCATACCGGAGCCTCTAACTCGGGAAGCAGGTGGTCTTTGAGGCAAAAATCAATGCGGTTCAGCTCAGGGGACCCCCTGCTCCCGCACACTATTATTAAAATGCAGCTTCATTACCATAGCAGATAGCTGCTAAGGTAAGGAATTATTGTTTATTGATATGTGTGTTTTGACAGTAGTGTAGATGTGTAGGGGGTCTCCGGAGCTGAACCGCATTGGTTTCAGGTCCGGGGACCCCCTACTTCAGGTGATACAGGCCCCATAATGGGGTGCCGGTATCCCCTGCAGAATGTAAATGTCCCGGTCACGAGACGCGGAAACTTGAAAGTGCAGGGGATACCGGCACCCCATAACGGGGCCTCATGTACACTATTATTAAAATTATTTTATGTTGTGTACGATCGCCTGTAACAGCCTTGCATGGAGATGCCAAATCTCCATGCAAATGTTACATGCGGCTTTTTTTTCTATCAGCTACTTTATGTGAAGTTTAAGAACGCTAGCTGGAGGAAAAAAACAACACGTACGCTGTGGCTGTTTTGAGCATGTACGATAGAAAATGGGCTCAAGGCCTTAGTGAATCTCGTCTCCGGCTTCACTTTTTATCGGACATGCTTTTTTCCCCCAGCCGGGCGCAAAAGCACGGAGCGTAGTGCATAGCCCCCATAGTCTCTTAAATAAGAGTTTAGTTCTTCCACATATCTTTTTATGAAATGGTCTATACAGTATATTTAGACAGTAATGGATCAGATTCTGGAGGCTATAGGTCTACCTGGGGGAGTAATTAAAGTCTTTGTAAATCTTTGAAAGGAAAAGGAAAACAGGGATTCTAGGGTTTTTAATATTTACATAGTTGAACTCTATATGTATAGTACCTTCTAATAATGTTGAACTTAAAAGTGAATGTAATTATTTTTAGAAGACTGATGTTGAGTCACTTTTTGCAAAGTATTCTATTGGGAGTTATTTATCCAGCTCGTTTATGTGTTAATGTACCCGAATAGGCGTTATCAACAATTTAAGTCAATAGAAGCTAACGCTATCGGAAGTTAATTCAGGTGTGTTAATCCATAAGAGAACTTGATTAATCTGGTGGTACTGTATAAATATTATTGTCTGACAGAATTCTATTGGCTTTCTTCAGATTGTGGGTTTTGTCAATAATCACTGTACCTCACTTTTACCTGCTCACTATTATTGTTGATCAAAATATATACAAAAGTTGTTTTTTATTTTCATATTTGATATTGTTTTATTGTTTTTAATGATTCTATATTGACCGACAGACAGAAAGTTTTATTAAAGTTTTCCTAAACATGACTTGGTTATAAAGTTGTTATATTATATTGTGGTATGTATCTGGCATTTATTTATTTATTTATAAAATATTTTACCAGGGAGAAATACATTGAGAGTTACCTCTCGTTTTCAAGTATGTCCTGGGCACAGAGTAAAACAAAATAATACATGGTTACAAATACAGTTACATAAATGAACAAGGTATACATTATATACAAGACATTGCGTGCACAGTTAAAGAAAATATATATTATGAGCGTATGAAACAGTTACAGACCAGATTAAAGTGTGAGACAGCCTTAGATTTGAAAGAACTTAAGCTGGTGGTGGATATGAGAGTCTCTGGTAGGTTGTTCCAGTTTTGGGGTGCACGGAAGGAGAAGGAGGAACGTCCGGATACTTTGTTGAGTCTTGGACCATGAATAGTCTTTTGGAGTCTGATCTCAGGTGATAGATGCTGCATGTGGTAGGGGTGAGGAGCTTGTTCAGGTAGCTGGGTAGCTTGCCCAGAAAGTATTTGAGGGTGAGACAGGAAAGGTGAACTTTGCGCCTAGACTCTAGTGATGACCAATCTAGTTCTTTGAGCATTTCGCAGTGATGTGTGTTGTAGTTGCATTGGAGAACAAAACGACAAATTGAATTGTAGAGGGTGTCAAGTTTGCTAAGGTGGGTTTGAGGAGCCGAGCCATATACTATGTCTCCATAGTCAATAATTGGCATTAGCATCTGCTGTGCAATACGCTTTCTGACCAGGAGACTTAGGGAGGATTTGTTCCTGTAAAGTACCCCTAGTTTGGCATAGGTCTTGGTTGTCAGGGTATCAATGTGCATCCCGAATGTTAAGTGGGAGTCAAACCATAAGCCCAGGTATTTAAAACTAGTGACAGGTGTTAGGGTGGTGTTAGCGTTGGTTCTAATCAGGAGCTCAGTCACTGGAAGCTTTACAAATTTAGGCTTGGTCCCAAATACCATTGTTACAGTCTTGTCAGTGTTTAAAAACAGTTTGTTTTGGGAAATCCAGTTTTCGAGTCTCAAAAAGTCAGACTGAAGTATGTGTTGAAGGTCAGAGAGGCTATGGCTGTGTGCATACAGGATTGTGTCATCTGCATACATGTGTATTGAGGCTTCCTTACAAGCTGTGGGAAGATCATTAATGAACACTGAGAAGAGTAGGGGCCCCAGAACAGAGCCTTGCGGGACACCACTGGTGATATCCAGGGGGTTGGAGTTAGAGCCTGAGATGGACACATGTTGGGATCTTCCTGATAGGTAGGACTGAAACCAGTTTAAAGCATGTTTCCCAATTCCAGAGCTCTGGAGTTTGTTAAGCAGGATAACATGATCAACTGTGTCAAAAGCCTTTGCAAAATCTAGGAATACTGCACCAGTGAGTTGTCCCCATTCCATTCCACACTGGATTTCATTGCAAACTTTTAGCAGGGTAGTTACGGTGGAGTGTTTGGGTCGAAACCCAGACTGGAATTGGCTAGGGAAATTTGTCTTGGTGTAGAAATCGCTTAATTGGGAGTGGACACATTTTTCCATAACTTTGGATAGAATTGGGAGAAGTGAGATTGGCCTGTAGTTTGAGACAGTGTTTTTGTCCCCACTTTTGAAGATTGGGACAACTCTGGCAGTTTTCCAGGTCTTAGGGATATGGCCTGCAGACAGGATAGAGTTGACTATGGACGCAATTGGTTTGGCAATGGCTGGGGCACCAAGTCGTAGGAACCTAGATTGTAGTAAGTCGGGTCCACATTGGCTGCTTAGTTTTAGTTTGAGGAGAGCTTGTGTAATCTCCTTTTCAGATACTGGGCTAAATTGAAAATTGTGGGCAGTGTTGGGAGGGGGTGGGACTATAGGGGTACTCCCAGGATGAGATTCATGTTTGGAGTTTGTGCTGCGTTTCGCTAATAAGTTAGTGGCACACCCCACAAAGTAATCATTGAATGCATTTGCAATGTCAGTGGGGTTTGTCAGAGTAATATCCCCCTTAGTGATATTACTTGGTTGTTGATGGTTAGGAGCCTGGAATATATTGTTGATAAACTTCCAGAAGTTAGCTGGGTTTGATGTATTTTGGTGGAGATTGTCAGAGTAATATTGTGCTTTTGCATACCTTGTTTGCCTTGTGCACACGTTCCGCAGGCATCTGTAGTGATTGAGATCCTTGGTAGTGCCAGTTACTTTGTAGCTTTTCCACAAGGTATCCCTGAACTGGTAGAGTGCTATAAGGTCAAGTGTAACCCATGGAAGGTGGGCCCCCCGTACCCTTATTTTGCGTAGTGGAGCATGGGTATCGCAGAGTTTTAAGAACTCGGATTGGAAATAGTCGAGCGCAGAATCAGGGTCGGGAATTAAATCGATTCTGTGCCATGGGCAGTTGGTAAGGCCATCCAGAAACTGTTGTGGGTTAAAGTTTTTAAATGTTCTAGTGAGGAGAACTTTAGGGCTTGAATGGGGTGGTTTAATTTTCCTTACACAGTACACTATTGCATGGTCACTGAAAATATCAGGAAGGATGCCAGAGGATTGGATTCTGCTGGGGTTTGAGGAGAGAATCCAGTCTAGCAAGGAATGGTTATGCGACTTCAGGTTTATTCGTGTGGGTTGGGAAATGAGTTGCGATAGGTTAAGTGACTTGAGTTGTATCTGGATTTTGTGGTTTTTAGGGTCAAGCCAATTGAAGTTGAAATCCCCTAGAACTAGCAGCTCACTCTTCTCATTCAGTGAGGAAATGGAGGCAAGAAATTGGGTGATATCAGTCAAGGATTGTAGAGGGGCTTTAGGGGGGCGGTAGATGCCAGCAAGCAAGATGGGCTTAGAAAAGGGGAGGCAGATTTTGCCAACTAGAGTTTCAAAAGAGGGTGCACTTGGTGGGCAATGTAACAGTGTAAATTGTAAGGTGTCTGCAATATAAAATAACACCCCTCCTCCTCTCTTTGACCTATCTCTCCTAAAAATGGAGTATCCCTGAATGGCGATATTTGCATCAGGGGTTTTAGAGGATAGCCTTGTTTCTGTAAGAACGATGGCGTTGGGTTTATGCATAAGGCACCATGCCCTTAGTTCATCCAGTTTGGGCAGCAGGCTCCGGATGTTTATATGGGCGACAGATAGCCCTTTTTGGAATTTAAAGGTGGAATTCTCAGGGGCATGGGACAGAGCTGAAATGGGAGGACCTGGGTTTGTTTCAACATCACCTGCTAGAGAGAGTAATAGTATGAGTAGAAATTTGGGTAGTTGTTTGCAAGTTGTAAATTTGTGGTGTTTTCCATTAGAGTGAGCAGTGGTTGGTGTGCTGGTTTTTAGAGTTCTCCATTTGTGCGAGCTTTTGAGATACACTGATCTCTTCTTCCGGCGATGTTACAATGAATGAAGCAAGCAAAAGGTATACTTAAAAACAGTGTCTCTTGGAATGTTATCTGTGCTAGTACTTCCCCCGGTGTGGATCTGTTTTATGGTTAGAGGTGTCAAAAGGTTCCTGAAAGCAAGTGATGTAAGAGTGTGTGTGTGTATCTGTGTGAATATAAATGAATGGAGAGCCCACAGTATATACAGTGCTTTACAAAAGGTGTGTGTGGAGTGGGAGTGGATATAAATGGTGTGGGTAAGTGTGGAAATGTGAGAGATTGTAGCACAACTAAAAGTGTGTGTGGATACTATGTGGTCCCTATTGGTGTATAGGGCTGGAAAAACAAGGAGTATTAGTATGTGTAAGAGACAGCTGTGTGTGCATATATATAGCACAGTATGTACAGACATGGCCTTTAGCGCTCACTTGCTTTCAGGAACCTTTTGACACCTCTAGCCATAAAACACATCCACACCGGGGGAAGGACTAGCACAGATAACATTCCAAGAAACACTCTTTTTAAGTATACCTTTTGCTTGCTTCATTCATTGTAACATCGCCGGAACAAGAGATCAGTTTATCTCGAAAGCTTGCACAAATAAAAGCATTTCGTTAGCCACAGAACGGTATCATTTATTTATTTTTTGATTATATATATATATATATATATAAAAGAGAAAAGAAGAGAGAATGCACGCCCCATAGCGTAAAATGGTACATTTAATGCTAAAAAGGAAGAGAAGGGAGGGGGGGAAGAAATGCACTCACATGAGTAAAAAATCAATAAAGCGATTTGTGAATAAATCACCACCATCCGGTCTCTGAACTGCAAATGTCCACAAATGGAAGCTTCCTCAGGGCTGCGTGGAGATAGTAACTGCTCACAGGAGGCCAGAAGTGTAATTCACCAACAGAAAATCAGTCTATGAAAGTCCCAGACCCTGTTTGAAACCTGGTGCTGGGCTACTGTGAGGTCTACGGACATCCGTCAGGCCCACCGGGGACTCCCGTGGGCCTGGGGTATGAACCCTGTATGTAAAAGAATAAATCATGAATTTATGGGGGGGCACAGGGGGTGGGTTATACATTGAATAAATATAATGATGTTTATTGTGGGGCTGTGTATTGTTTTTATTGTGGGTGCTGGGGGTGGGGGAAGGGGGTATTGGCCCCAACGGTATGTGGGTAGGCCTCTCGCCTGGGTAGTGGGTAGGGTGGTAAGGCCTCACGGGATGGGTAGCGGGGCCGGGTATTTAGGCCTCCCGAGTGGTGGGTGAGGGTGGGTTAACCCTTTAACGACTGTATCGGTTAATGACCGCTAAGGTGATTAAGGGGTTAGGGGACATTACATTGGCTATTTTGATTGTTTTGTATGTTTTGCAGCACCGGAGGGACATGGGCAGGATGAAGATGAGGATGAAGACGGCCTTCATCGTGGGTGCCTGGAAAAGGTAAGTGTAATATGTATTTATTGTAATTTATATTTATTTTAAATTGGCAAATGCATTATTATCCATATGTGGATAATTGTAATTTTGGGGACAGGAGGAGGGGAAGGGGACAGGAGGAGGGGAAGGGGACAGGATGAGGGGAGGGGGACAGGAGGAGGGGAGGGGGACAGGAGGAGGTTAAGGGGACAAGAGGAGGGGAGAGCTAACGCAAAGGCGCATACTGGCGGGAGAGGGCAGGAGCAGAGGGCCGCGGTGGTGAGTAGGGAGCCATGTGGGGACCAGGGGGATCGCACGGGTTTGCTTGCAGGGAAGGAGCAGAGGGGCCGCAGCATGGAGAGATTGGAGAGTACTTACCCTCCAACCGATCTCCAGGCAGAAATAATGGCCGCTCGTTGGGGGTGGGCTCATATAGAGCCTGGCCGCGCGCCCTCAAAGCCTGGGAGCGCGTGCCAATCAGCTGTCAGGTAGGGGGAGTTTTTTTTTTTTTTTCAGCGCGAGCAGGGAAAATTTCAGCGCGAGCAGGGAAATTTAATAAAACAAACACGTGCGCTGCTTGGGCCAATATTTACTCGCCCGGAGGTTAAATCCACACACCCCGGGCATGTAAATATATAGGATTGTCGAACACTGGACATTTGTTATCTATTTAATTGGCTATGTACTGTGTTTTATTTTGCTATGTGCTGTGTTTTATTTTTTGGGGCACAGGATTGGTACCGCAGGCAAGCGGGAACACCTGGACACCTGCAGTGACCACCCGACAACCCCTGTGGGTCGCCCGGACACACGCAGGGAACGGATGGCCACCGCCGGCCTATAGTATAATTCCTGTGCATAAAAAATATATATATTTGATGTACAGTATGTTAGGGCATTTAGGGGTTGTTGGGGGCACAGGGGGTGGGTGGGTTGTATATTACAATATTTATTGGGGGCAATTGTCCCCAATAAACATGCTATTGTGCCTTAACCCCTTCATTGCCTTAGCGGATAGCCGCTAAGGTAATGAAGTTGCTTTAAAGTATTTTTTTTAATAGTGTGCAGGAGCAGGGTGTCTCCTGAGCTGAACCGCTTTGCTTTCTGGCTCAGGGACCCCCTGCTTCCCGAGTTACAGGCCCTTGTATGGGGCATCGGATGCCAGTGTCGTCGCCATTTTTAAAGCGTCCACATAGTGTGGCATGTAAATAATGGAGATACCGGCACCCCATATCTGGGCCTGTAACTCGGGAAGCAGGGGGTCCCTGAGGCTGAAATCAATGCAGTTCAGCTCAGGAGACCCACTGCTCATCTAAACTAGTATTAAAATACAAAAAAGGGGTGAGGAGTACAAATGACTGTACTCCAAAGAAAATTCACTTAAATGCACACTACCAATATTTTAAAATGTAACTTTTAATACTATATATTTAAAACATATATTACCGAAGAAAATGTGTAATATCCAGTAAAAATAAATTAAATAAAGTAACTCATGCACCAAGAAAACCTCTCATGTGTAAATACTCCAATATACAATTGGAACTGAAGTGTTAGAGGCTTACAGAAGGTGCACACAGCCAGGGTGAGCAAACCACCACTTTACTAAATAGCCCTATGGACTAGTAAATACAGTAAGCAGCAGGGATGGAATACCATATAACTTAGAATAGGTGGTAGATCAAGATATTAAGTGCCAATATGCACAAAGAACCATTACCGAACTGCTACACTATTATTATATATAGGGCTAAGCTAGAAAAATGGCTGACAGACACTGTATTAAAACAGCCCCATAACGGGGGCTGACGACATTATCACGCGCCCAATGCGCATTTCCCTCCTATTACGGAGCTTCGTTAGGGACAAATTTGTCGAGAAGGGAGAGGGAACAGATATTTAAACCCCTCCCTTCTAATTACAAAATTGCACAAACCTGTGTGCTAGT
>WSYH01015856.1:0-13800 GCA_036426205.1 Ascaphus truei | reverse complement strand
AAGCCAATCTTTAAATAAATTCATAATTTTACAGACAGCCAGTGCAGAGAATGGAGAACAGGTGTCGTGTGGCAGGAATGGGTCTGTTCAGATAACAACCTGGCCGCAGCATTCTGCATGATAAACATCTATTGAATACTGATAATGGGTCCTTAGGGCCCGGTGCAAAGGACAAGTACTGTAGAGTTGAGTGTCATCTGCATAGCAGTGATAACCCAGGCCATGCCGTCTGATAATGTAACTTAGTGGTAACATGTACACTGTGAACAACATAGGAGATAGGATAGAACCCTGTGGCACACCATATGACAGGGACATGGGTGCAGAAGAGTACACAGCTGAAGATACTCTCTTTGACCTGCCAGTGAGAGAGGATCTGAACCAGCTTAGAACTGCCACCCAGCCCATAGAAATCCTTCAGGTTCTCCATTAAGATCCCATGGTCAACAGTATCAAATGCTGCAGAGAGGTCAAGGAGTACTAATACCGAACAGTCACCACTGTCTCTCGCCAGCAGGAGATCATTTACTGTAGCACACGAACCATAGCTGTTTCAGTACTATGCTGTCTTCTGAATCCTGACTGGAATGGGTTATAAATGAGATGGCTGGATAGACTGCTTTCCAGTTGGGTTGCTACCACTTTCTCCATAATGTTCCCTAGGAAATTAAGGTTTGATACAGGACTGTAATTCGCAATGCAATCCAGGTCTAATGAAGGCTTTTTTAGCAGAAGTTCCGATGACTGCTTCCTTAAGCGGTTCGGGAAAGAACCCTTTCTGCAAAGAGCGCAGGACTATTTTGGCAAACACTGGGCTGATTACTTCATTGCAGCCTAAGAGTAGGCGTGTTGGGACTGTGTACAAAATCCCCCTACACACACTTTTTTTTTTTTACCTGGGTGGTGGGATAAGGCTTCTCAGACCCTGTCTGTGTACTCGGTACTGTGTACTCAGCTTGTATTACAAGAAAGTTCATTGACAAAAATCAATATAATCAAGGCAAATAACTTCACAAAAAGTCTAATAGCATGTTTAAAAATAAGGGGTACATAGTCACCACATGGATCCCCAAAGCAACACTCTGTTTTTTCTTTCAGGGCTTCCGTGTCCTTTCCTCAGGCTGAAGCCTTTACTTTGGTGTAATAAATAATTTTTACAACTGAGGTAGCAAAGTTTTATTTTTATGAGTGCTGGTCTGATCTGAATGTGTCTATGTATGTGTACTGTACCTAATGGTGAAGGTACGGGACCTTAGCACCAGTTACAATTATTAACACAGGGTCAGTGCAAGTTCAGTTTTTTGTATTTTTAGAATCTTTTTAGCAAGCCATGGACTGCACAACATCTACATGCTTAGACGTCAATTACATTGAGACCCGTATTTAGTACGCAGTGCTAGGTCATAAGACACTGTCTAGCGGTGAGTGGGTGCTGACGTGTATCTTACAGTGCCAGAAAGGGTCTTATGGAATAGCACTATTTAATAAATATGGGCCTCAACTTAATTAAGTATAAGCATGTAGACGGGGTACAGTACATTGGTTGCTTAAAAGCTTTCAAAATCTGTATGGCAACAGCAAAATGAGCCACAGCGTCTTTAGAATGTTCCTTTGATCTCTTTGAAGTTCTGTATATGATGCACAGTGACCTTGCCACTTTTGAAACTGAACAGGGTTCGATACTTCTCACTCTGAAGTTTGTTGGATCTCTTTACAATTGCATTATATCAATGGAAATGCATTACGATTGACATACTGTGTTGCTTTAAAAGTGCTGTTTATCAACAATCTTTTTTAGCAAGTGACATCACCAGACTATTAATTGCTAGTTAAGTGGGCCCTAGCTCTTACGTTAGATCGGTGTGAAATGTTTTTCCCCCCCTTAATTGAGCTTTCTATTGTATAATATTCCTGAACATGTTAAAAAAATATTGGTGTCCATTAAAGAAAAAACGACCTCTGTTGACATTGGGTCATGAATGACACATTTTGGCGTATTTCTTTCAATGTTAGCTGTATTTTCCACAGCCGTGTAATTTCCCTTCGCTCTATAATAAACATTAAGTAGGTGTTTTTTTTAACTGTTAGGTTTAGAGGTGAAGTAATAAAAGAGACGTGTGGTAACAAAAACCTCCTATTACCATATCCCTACTGTGTGAGGTGAGGGAACGAGCATGGTAAAGCAATACTCTTCAGCCAGGGCAATGTTTCCCACCCTGGGTGGCGGCACGCTGTAAGGGGGGCCAGAGGAATTAAGAGGGGTGGGGATCAGATTGTCATGAGTTTCACACACACTGGGAGATACATAAAGTGACAGAAAAGAAGGGCATAGAGTAACAAAAAGATGCCTGTACCAATAATCAGCCACATTCAAATAAATGGGACTAATGTCTTCTCCGGTATGGGGAAGTGTCTTCACTGCATATTGAATACGCACACAGAGATACAGTAGTGACAAGGAGATAGAAGGCAGTTCACTGCACCAGTTATCCAATGAATATATTGCACTTACTAAAAAAATCTTCAATCTTTCAAATGGTAATTTGCTGTAAGATAAACGCCAAAACCTTGGGAGAATGAGGTTTCCAAAGGCAAAATAATTGTTTAAGCGGAGGCAGTGTACAGGGCTTCCAACAGATTTCATGGGGCCCAGGACTAGAGTTTAGAACGGGCCCCCCCCACATGTCGGCGGCCTTGCGACCCTCCGCCATTCACACCCTCGCGAGCCACCTCCTCTATTTTCCCCTCTCCACGTTTATTTCTTTCTCTCCCCCGCCACCCACCTCCTTCCACCCCCTCTCTCCGCTATCACTAAATTACCCTCTTTCATTCAATCCCGCTCCCTCAATCTCCCCCACAATAATTACCCCCACTTCAACACACACAAAATGCAACACACACATAAAATGCAACACACATTAAATGCAACACACACATAAAATGCAACACACACACACAATGCAACACACACACACACACACAATGCAACACACACACACAATGCAACACACACACACAATGCAACACACACACAATGCAACACACGTACATACACAAAATGTAACACACACACATACACAAAATGCAACACGCACATACACAAAATGCAACACATACACAAAATGCAACACACACACACGCACAAAATGCAACACACACGCACAAAATGCAACACACACACACGCACAAAATGCAATGCACACGCACAAAATGCAACGCACATGCACAAAATGCAAACACACACACACCCTTGTGCCTCATATCACCTCCCCCCCTGTACCTCAACCCCCCCCCCCCCACATGTACCTAACATCACCTCTTCTGCTGCACATCACGCGCACGCCTTCTATGCAGTTCCTACAAGCCGCTGAACTTCTGGCACGGGGCAGAGCCTGTACGGGGAGCCACAACAACAGCAGAGAGAGGTGCCTACTGCAGCGGGGGAGGAAATATTGGGCATGGCAACCGGACACGGAGCGCGCCGGTAAAGTTGGGGCCTGGCAAAAGGTCAGGTCCCACTGTCAGCGCCGGCTGGGTCACCCACAGCCTTCGGGCCCGGGACAACTGTCCCGGCTCTCCCCCCGTCGGAGGCACTGGCAGTGTATACCGCTTCGAAACCACTGTTCTAAGGCTAGAATAGTATTGTAATGTAATTTTAGATTTATTATACGTTAATAAAAAGTGACTGTATATAAAAAAAAAGGCTGAAGAAAGTCATGCTTATGGAGAGACTGACTGCTTTCCTTAAGCGTTCGACAGAGAGCTTCTATAAAACCTGGGAGCCTTGGCTTAGCCACTGACTCCATATAAAACTCACCTAATCAGGTCCTGGACACAAGAGAAGACCCTTAACCTGAGTGGATGAGCTCCGGCAACTGGGAGTTGGGTCCCTCCCTCCCCCCTTCTCTCCTCCCCCCCTTCTCTCCTCCCCCCTTCTCTCCTCCCCCCCTTCTCTCCACCCCCCTTCCAATAAATGCACTCACATAGTAAAACAATTTGCCGGTATGCTCCCGTTGCTGCGGTTTGCACCGGTCCCCGGCCGCTCTCTCCTCCGCGTCCGGAGTTGGAGTGGATGTCAGTTCCTGGCGCGGCTGTGACTGCACACTGCTCCCCTCAGCTACGGAAGCCCCAGTGTGCCAAAGTTAATATAAATATAATTTTTTTTCTTTTTTTATTACAACAAAATTAAGTGGGTATTAATTTCTGATTGATTTAACACTCAGAATCCAAGGTAACCACACCTGAAAATCTGTGTAGGTGTCGTTATTAATGCTAACCATTTTTTCCATGTAGCAAATCTGCCAGACTTTATTTTTAACTTTGAAAATTGAGGGAATAATTGTTTGTTTCCATACTGCCGCTAATTCGCGTCTTGCAGCTGAAGATATGTGGCACAGTAATTTATTTTCATGTCTCGTGAGTGGGTAATATGGTTTGTTTAAAATAAATAACCAGGGATCCATTGGTAGGTCCAAACCGAAAAACCTTTGTGACCACATTTTGATTTCCAGCCAATAAGCTGCTATGAATGGGCACCCCCACCACATATGTATAAAAGTGGCTTGTACTCCACATCCTTTCGGACATGTAGTTGGGTACTCTGGGATGAAATTAGCTAGTCTCATGGGGGTTAAGTACCACCTCATCATAACTTTATAGGCATTTTCTCTGATTTTGATACACATTGATGATGTGGCAAATTTTTGAAAAATATTATTCCAGTCTTCCATGTCTAATACCTCCCCCAGGTCATCCTCCCATTGTAGCATATATTTCAGTTTTTGATTCATTTGTGGAGGGGGGGCTAACAAAGTATCCATACAATTTAGATATCAGTCCAGGTGTGTTACTATCTGCTAGACAAAGTGACTCAAATCTAGTTAGCAATTCGGGGGGTCGGATTTTGTTATAAAAGGCTTTCAATTGAAGGTATTGGAGGAACTGATTGTTTGGGATAGCCTTTTCTTTGTGGAAATATTCAAATGTTCTGGGAAATCCTTCTGAACCTACATCTTTTAATCTTGTGATACCTGCTATTTTCCAGTCTACAAACCTATTACGGCCTATTCCTGGACCAAATTCTGGGTTATCATATAGTGGTGTCATAAGTGTATTCCGTGTTGTAAGGAAGTGTCGATTTGCAACTGAGTTCCATAATTTGAGTGAATGGGCTATAAATTGGCTGGATTTTAGTATTTCGGGACACTTTCTCACTGGGGACCATAGAAGATTACTTAATTCGACTGGGGCAACTAAATCCGTTTCCAATGATACCAGCGTCTGTGGACTGGATTAGAGTGCCATAGTGTTAAAAAAAAAAAGAGAAAAAGAGTGCGCCAAATGGGGTGCTACTGTAAATAAGGGACTAAAAATTAGAATAAAATGATGCAATAAAAATGTGTGACATGAACCAATCCGGAGCGTATAGGGTCTTGCAAAAAAGAAGTGTAAGGATAACCAAAAACCCAATGGGTAACGCAGCTTCCTGATACAGGGAACCCCAGTCCCTGATGAGAGATGCAAAGAAAGAAAAGAAATGGAAGCGCAAACCAAGGGCTAGTAGTAAAACTAAACACTTTATAATAGGTCGTGTCCCTAAGATCACAATCCAAACCAACAAATAATCACAATTAAAAACAACCAATGTCAATATTAGGATAAATAATGGTATGCAAATGGAGCTGATGTGCAATGATGCTTGTTGAGTCTCAGAGTCTCAGAGGGATTAACCACGGGAAAAACCCATTTTGAGATAAGAGTCCTTGAAAACGTGCATTTAGAAGGGCAATGCCGGTTGCCAGTTCATAAATTGTAATACTATTTATGTTGTCTATCTACTTACCTGTCCCTGTGGCCTCTATTACTGCTGCGGCAGCTTTTATTCTAACAAATCACCGGTTTGTCCCTGGCTGGTTCCTGGAATGCGACGCTGTTCACCTGGCGCATGCCGCGTTCACCTTGCGTTCCCAGCCACGGGTCATGACCGGCTGATGCGTTTATTGATAATGGTTCGGATTTTAAAAGGCTGCAATGCTTCGCGTGTCCGCCAGATGGCAGAAATTCATGAATTGTAATGCGCCGAATCAGTAATGTGTCGGCTTGCAGGTGTTTCGTTTAAAAAAGATACCACAGTGTGCTATTGTAACTTGGCCTTAGCCTTGAGACTGAAGGAAGAGTTGCAAAAATGTATCAATCTAGGCTTTTCATATTAAAGAAAGACAAAGACCAGTTTCAGTTACAGTATTCTTCAGAGACCCACCAGCCATGAGTGTTCAAGTGCAGCCCGCTTTCCAAAAACCCGACAGAAGTTACGCGTATTTGATATGGGCCGCGATTAATGCAACAGATGATAAGATGGCAACAGTTGCTCAAATTTATCAGTATTTTATCGAAAACTATGACTTTTACAAATTTTCGCCAACTCCTCATACGTGGAAGCGTGAAGTAAGGAAAAGGTTATGTTGCGATCCCTGTTTTCACCGTATTGAGCCCCAATTTGTTGGAGGGTATTGGTGTGTATCACAGGATTTTTCCCGTATCTATGATCATGGAGGCGGCAAAAGGCGAAGGGTCATATTAAAACCAACTAAGAAGCGACAGTCGCTGCCAAGCAATGCACCAGCACCAGCACCGGCTTCCAATGACGATCCCACCGTCAGTGAAAACCCTGAGCCTGAGCCGGATTTCGCGTGCAGTTTTGATGAAGCTTGCATGTACCTAAGCGATTTCCAGCCTCACCAGCTGACTACAGGTGGACTAGTACCGCTGCAAACTATCGACGTGGATGATGAAGAAAGCTGGACTGGCAGTGGACCGGCGCCGGCATCAGCTGAATGGGAAATTCTATGGTGAGTACTGTATCGTTGCCGTATTATTTTGGTGGGGCTGGCTGGGTACTTCTTTAGGGGCTGACCATTACTGTACATTAAAACTTTTCTTTTTGTTTTTACTCAGAAAAGAAAACGGCTAATGGGGGGATTTCGATGGATAATATTGTACTATATGCTGATGTTTTCCGGCCGTACAGCATACTGTGTAATAAACCCGAATAAATAAAACTATGCATTTATTCTACATGTTCAGTATCGTTTCATTATGTGTCTTCTAAAGTATACTGTACAGTGGTATACAGTGCCTAACATCTATGGGCAAAAAGAATTTTATTTCTAGGTGCCCTAGAACAGAAGTTCCCACGCCAATTGCCCGTAAACTTGACCGAGGCCCTAAGTAGTTCCCACGCCAATTGCGCGAATATAATGTAAAATAATCCGTTCTGTGGGTCTGAGCGGGTTGAAATTCACTTGGTCCTCATGCGGAAGGACCCTTGCCATAGTGGCAAAATATCAGCCTTCCATGACCCCCGGAACCGGAGATACCAAAAGACAGTTTAAAAGCACATTACCAAAGTGGCTTTTTTTCTGCCATGCAAGTCAATGGCAGAAACCTGAATTTTACCATCACCCTGACTCCGTTCTGTTGCCACGAGACGGTCGCAATTTGCCATGCAATCCTGCCGCAACTAGGACTACATGGTGACCGAATCTGAGCCCTCTAGGTTGAACAGAACCGGAGTTGTGGGTTCCAGGTTTCTGCTCATTCTGACTTAGCCGGTTCAAAGCTTTCTCTGCCATTACGCTCAATGGTAGGACCCTCCTCGCCGGCGTGACCCTTTCTCGTCGCCATTACTGCTCGGACCCTGTTGGGGTCAAGTGAGGGGGTTCCTAACATCTAGGGGCAAAATGAATTTTATTTCTAGGTGCCCTAGAACAGAAGTTCCCACGCCAATGGACCTAGTTCCCACGCCAATTGCGCGCTCATTGCTCTTTTTTTACAATGTTGCCGATCTAGCGGCTTTGCGGTCAGGCAGTAAAAAAACAGTGCAGCAAGCCTTTACATTTGTTACACTGTCAAAGGAGCAAATGGAAACAATGTGAGGCAATTCAACATGTTCTTTTATTGGTGGAGTCAGTACAAAAACATTTATTTACAAATACTGTTCAATGTTGAAACATTTAAAGTGCACAGCAATTCTAACCATCAACACACAATAATACATACTGCAGCCTTTATTAAATTCTTCTGGCACATTGAAATCGGAGAAACATTTACAAAACATTTGTAAAACATGGAGATACCTGAAGAATGGACGTTTATACTGTATGAATATTAATTTATAATACAGTATATATGCAGTATATATATACTGTATATAAAATCTACTGTTTGTTTTTGGTGCATGGGGCACAGGGAGTTAAAGTGACTTGCTTTTTATGTACTGTATTTGGGGGTTGTCTTTGGGGGTTTATTCATCAAATTATTATGATGAACTGCCTTTTGAAATTACAGTGCTGTTAACTATTTCAGCCACACACCTCCAGAGTTTTTAATCCCTCCCTAGCCAAGCGTCAATCGGCTGAGTCACCCTATCCTACCAACCCCCTCTCTCCACTGGGTCGTTAATCTTATGCATATTGCCATTGTGTTCTTAATCCACCCATAGCAGAGCTACAAAGACTCAGTACGCCTGCGTCTAATCACACCATCCCCCTCCCCCAACCCTTAGAAGCCTGTTTTGTTAACGGTAACGCTTTGGAAAATCCCCTCTCGAATTTGAAATGTACAGTAAATCTGATGTGCACAGCACTGTGAGAATTGAGAGTAAACTGATACTGTATTTCATCAGGGTGTGAAAACATTTGTCAGTCAGTATGGTTTACAGTCACATGTTTTAAATACAATACAGTACATTCTTTAATATCTTTAAAATAAAAATATATAAATATAATTTAAAATAACCCGTTCTCTGGGTCTGAGCGGGTTGAAATTCGCCTAGTCCTCATGCGGAAGGACCCTTGCCATAGTGGCAAAATATCAGCCTTGCACGACCCCCGGAACCGGAGATACCAAAAGACAGTTTAAAAGCACATTACCAAAGTGGCTTTTTTTCTGCCATGCAAGTCAATGGCAGAAACCTGAACTTTACCATCACCCTGACTCCGTTCTCTTGCCACGAGAGGGTTGCAATTTGCCATGCAATCCTGCCGCAACTAGGACTACATGGTGACCGAATCTGAGCCCTCTAGGTTGAACAGAACCGGAGTTGTGGGTTCCAGGTTTCTGCTCATTCTGACTTAGCCGGTTCAAAGCTTTCTCCGCCATTACGCTCAATGATAGTACCCTCCTCGCCGGCGTGACCCTTTCTCGCCGCCATTACTGCTCGGACCCTGTTGGGGTCAAGTGAGGGGGTTCCTAACATCTAGGGGCAAAATGAATTTTATTTCTAGGTGCCCTAGAACAGAAGTTCCCACGCCAATTGACCTAGTTCCCACGCCAATTGCCCTAGTTCCCATGCCAATTGCGCGACCAGGCAGTAAAAAAACAGTGCAGCAAGCCTCGACATTTGTTCCTCTGTATTTTGTTATACAGTACTATCAAAGGAGCAAATACAAACAATGCACAGTACAGTAAGACAAATCAACATGTTCTTTTATTGGTGCAGTCAGTTCAAAAACATTTATTTACAAATACAGTACAATGTTGAAGCATTTTAAGTAACATCTTCTTTATTAAAGAAACACAGTACTGTATACAGTACAGTACAGTGGGATGGTGTTCAACACTGTCAGTCAGACCTGCACCAGTTCAGTCCTAGAGGGCAGCAAACAGGGCAGGTTTTCAGGGCAACATTGAAAACCGTGCCTGTTTGCGGCCCTCAGGGACTGGAGTTGTGCATGTCCTGTGTAAAAAATCACACAACAACATCTCCTTTGTTTAAGTACAGCGGGTACTGTAGGGCAAAACATGTACAGTACAATATAGTTCAGCACAACAGTATGGTCTCACTGAAAGTCCTCTACATTGTCCAGCCATGGCCGATTCCTTGCATGGCGCAAAACGCCATTTATGCAGTCTCTAACGCCTTTCATTACAGGATCTGTAACTGCATAAAAGCGCCACATTTCTTCCACAATGTTTTTCCTTAAATTGTCAGGAAGCGCCTTTTTTTTTTATAACTTTGGTTTTATTGAGTTTTTCAGCAAAGAACATGTACAACAAAATCTTCATCATACATTGTACAAAGGAATTGTGTTACAAACTAACATTTCTCACAAACAGGTATTGGGATATAGCTAACAGAAAAATAAAAATAAAATAAAGGGGGGGGATGTAGGGGAGAGAGGGGACAGGGAAGGGGGGAGGGGGATGGTGGTGTGGTGCGGGAGTCAACCCCACTAGGACTAATAGAATCGTGGAGTTTCAGCTCCTAAAGGTTGTTATATCCTTAGCCCTTCTAGGGGAACCTATCCACCCGATGTCTTAGATACCCACTTCACGAGCCTGCCGAGGGTGTTCTTGGCACTATGTGTTCTGCGTGATTCCTACACTCAGCGTTATTCAAGGGAAAACGCATCTATTACTATCAAAGCAGGATAGTACCCCTTCCTACTCCCGGGATGTCCCTCTGGTCCAACCAAGGTGTCCAGGTTTTTAGATAAATTTCGCCAGTGTCATTAACTAGACTTGTTAGTTTCTCCATCTGGCATACAAACCAAATTCTGTTCCGAATCTTGGGAATTAGGGGGATTTCGGATTGCTTCCATAATGCTGCGATCTCGCACCGAGTAGCTGTTGCGAAATAAGCAACTAGTTTATTACTTGATTTAGTCCACCCCAAGGACGGTCTGTTCAGCAGAAACCGCCACGGGTCCATGGAAATTTTAAGATTTAGAATCTTCTCAAGCCAATCTCTGATTTTTCGCCAAAGCGGTCTAATCCTCGGGCAGGACCACAGCATATGTAGCAAATCAGCCGTTGCTCCGCACTGTCTTGGGCACAGGGGGGAGTACCCTGGTACGAATTTAGATAATTTCAAGGGAGTGTGATACCATCCCATTAAAACTTTATATGCGTTTTCCCTTAAAGTTGTGCATATAGAGCTCTTGGCAGATGCCGTAATTATTCTAGCCCACTCCTCAGTCTCTAGAACTTCACCTAGATCTCTCTCCCACTGATCCATGAACCTCAATTTGTGGTCATCTTGTACTCCTGAACCGATCACCTCTTTGTACAACAGCGATATGAGTCCCCTGGTATCCGTCTCAACCAGACAGAGCTTTTCAAACTTGGTTAGTGGGGGTCGTGGGGTAACGCTAATGTAAAATGCTCGCAGTTGGAGAAATCTAAATATTTCTGAGGGGGGGATGTTTGATTCCTCTCTAATTTGTGCAAAGGGCTTCATATCTTTGCTCCCCTCTAGGTCTCGGAGTCTATGTATGCCTAATTGCTTCCAAATTGAAAATTCCTTTCTGTACAGGCCTGGAGCAAAATCAGGGTTGCCCCATAATGGAGTCATCAGAGATCCTCTAGATAGCAGATTACATTTACTTTTATTGGCCTCCCAGATAGCCAGCGAGTTCGCCACTGAGGCCAGCGGCTTATTCAGCAGCTTCAAGGCTGTTTTGGGTAACCATATCAAGCTTTTTAACTCTATTGGGGAGCAAGCTTCACTTTCCAATGCAACCCACCTTTTCGAATCCGGGTTTACGTGCCATTGGGAGATTTGGCTTAATTGTGCCGCTTTGTAATAAGATAGCAGACAAGGTACCGCCAGGCCCCCTTCCAATGTTGGCTTTTTTAGAATCATACCCTTTACTCTCGGTTTTTTTCCTTCCCATATGAATTTGGATATACAGTAGCAGACTGAAGTGAGAGTATATCCGACAGTCTGAGTGGCACCGGTAATGTCTGGAACAAATATAGTATGCGTGGGAGGAGAGTCATCTTTATACTATGTATCCGCCGATCCATGAGATTTTAAAAGACGCCCATTTTCTCAGCTCTTCCTTCAGATCGCGGATCAGTTTGGGGAAGTTCGCCTGGTACATACTATTGTAATCTTTGGGGATTATAACCCCTAGGTATTTCACCCCTTTCTTCAGCCAATTAAAGTTGAAATTGAGCTGTATCAACTTTTCTGTCTCTTTCGGGAGGCTTATTACAGTATACTGTGTAATAAACCCGAATAAATAAAACTATGCATTTATTCTACATGTTCAGTATCGTTTCATTATGTGTCTTCTACAGTACACTGTACAGTGGTATACAGTGCCTAACATCTATGGGCAAAAAGAATTTTATTTCTAGATGCCCTAGAACAGAAGATCCCATGCCAATTGCCCGTGAACTTGACCGCGGCCCTAAGTAGTTCCCACGCCAATTGCGCGAATATAATGTAAAATAATCCGTTCTGTGGGTCTGAGCGGGTTGAAATTCGCCTGGTCCTCATGTGGGAGGACCCTTGCCATAGTGGCAAAATATCAGCCTTGCACGACCCCCAGAACCGGAGATACCAAAAGACAGTTTAAAAGCACATTACCAAAGTGGCTTTTTTTCTGCCATGCAAGTCAATGGCAGAAACCTAAACTTTAACATTACCCTGACTCCGTTCTGTTGCCACGAGAGGGTCGCAATTTGCCATGCAATCCTGCCGCAACTAGGACTACATGGTGACCGAATCTGAGCCCTCTAGGTCGAACAGAAACGGAGTTGTGGGTTCCAGGTTTCTGCTCATTCTGACTTAGCCGGTTCAAAGCTTTCTCCGTCATTACGCTCAATGGTAGGACCCTCCTCGCCGGCGTGACCCTTTCTCGCCGCCATTACTGCTCGGACCCTGTTGGGGTCAAGTGAGGGGGTTCCTAACATCTAGGGGCAAAATGAATTTTATTTCTAGGTGCCCTAGAACAGAAGTTCCCACGCCAATTGACCTAGTTCCCACACCAATTGCCCTTGTTCCCACGCCAATTGCGCGACCAGGCAGTAAAAAAACAGTGCAGCATGCCTCGACATTTGTTACTCTGTATTTTGTTATACAGTACTATCAAAGGAGCAAATGGAAACAATGCACAGTACAGTAAGACAAATCAACATGTTCTTTTATTGGTGCAGTCAGTTCAAAAACATTTATTTACAAATACAGTACAATGTTGAAGCATTTTAAGTAACATCTCCTTTATTAAAGAAACCCAGTACTGTATACAGTACAGTACAGTGGGATGGTGCGCAACACTGTCAGTCAGACCTGCACCAGTTCAGTCCTAGAGGGCAGCAAACAGGGCAGGTTTTCAGGGCAACATTGAAAACCGTGCCTGTTTGCGGCCCTCAGGGACTGGAGTTGTGCATGTCCTGTGTAAAAAAACACACAACAACATCTCCTTTGTTTAAGTACTGCAGGTACTGTAGGGCAAAACATGTACAGTACAATACAGTTCAGCACAATAGTATGGTCTCACTGAAAGTCCTCCACGGTGTCCATCCATGGCCGATTCCTTGCATGGCGCAAAACGCCATTATGCAGTCTCTAACGCCTCTCATTACAGGATCTGTAACTGCATAAAAGCGCCGCATTTCTTCCACAATGTTTTTCCTTAAATTGACAGGAAGCGCCTTTTTAACGCGATTTCCTTCGTAGTTCACTTTGAACACCCACTCGCAATACAACGTGTAGGGAACATGGTGCTTAAAAATGATCAAGGCATACTTGTGGGGTACACCAGCACTCATCACCCTATACTTCTCCCTGAGCCCCGGTGGCAGATCGCACAGGGTGATGTCGGGCACTGTTTCGATGCGAGCGGGTGTAGGTCTTTTGGGAACGGGTGTGCTTGTGGCGATGGGCGATGGTAGGTTGTCTGAGAGGAAGCTTTCCTCCGGTCGTGGTCGCCGTGTTGTCTCCTGGCGTGGTCTTGACAGGGTTGTCATGTCCTCCTCAACGGCATACATGTACACTACATCTTCTGGTGG
>WSYH01015855.1:0-13800 GCA_036426205.1 Ascaphus truei | reverse complement strand
AGTATAGAAATGAAAAGTGAATCACAAGACAGGGTATATTTCTAATTAATGAACCATATCTTGCAATCTTGTACTTACTAACCCTGTATATTTGTCATGTTTTATTAAGACAAGTAGTTGGCACAAAGAAAAATTGCACAGTAGTTTTATCTCTATCGATATCACACAATGTGCACAGTATTGCATTAGCTCTAATTTACACCCTTGGCTCTATTCCCATTGACAACAATAGTGTTCTAGTTCACACTGATGTCACCGGCGAGTTATTTCATTTGGCTGAAAGAGATAAACAAGCTTTATTAGTGCCTGGTAGGAAAAAAAATGCAATCATATTGCCAGAAATGTTTCCTGATCTATTGTCACGTAGTATCTTACCAGCTCTAACTGCTTCTATATGCCTGGTTGCAAAACAAGTCAAGCTTAGTAACTGGAATATATATACTCTATATATATATTTAATTTATCAATTATGTGAATCTCATACCATCCAACATACGCTTCACGTACCAGTATAGTGCCACTAATATAGTGTTTCTGGATACCGTGGTATATAAGGAAAATAACGTATTGTGTACTAGAATACATACCAAGGACACAGATAAAAATACCCTCTTAGACGCTAAGAGTCATCATCCCCCTCCTCTCAAGAGGGGACTCCCCTTTTCGCAAATGCTCCGGGTACGGAGAATTACAAGCGATCCTACGCAAGAAGAAGAAGCATTACAGAAAATGGCAGAATGCTTCAGAGAGAGGGGATACGATCGGACAGAAATCAATCAAGCATTAGCCAAAGCACGTTTACCGGCAAGGGGTGATCTACTGAAATCTACGGTGAAAACCAAGGAAAGTGATCGGTTTCACATAGTATCAACATATAGCACTGCCTCCAGCCAGATACAACGCAGTATAAAGAAAAACTGGCATATCCTGGCGAACGATAAACGTATCAGAAAACACTTTACGTCCCCACCCCTCTTTTGCTATCAGCGGGGTCGGAATCTAGGGGATTACCTCATAAAGGCGGACCCAGTGGATAAATACGCAGCGAAAACTACCTGGCTCACAAAGGCTCCGGGGGTGCATAAGTGCAGAGGTTGCGTAAATTGCCAGTATATATATATATATATATATATATATAGTCCTTGTCTCCATTCTTCTCTCTTCCCTTCTCCTGTGCTCTCTGGAATGTATGCTCTGACTAACAAGGCTCTGGCTCTACACAACCTCTTCTGCTCTCACTCACTTCTGCTCTTTGCTCCAGCAGAAGTCTGGCTCTCACAACATGAATCTGCTGTGGAGGCTGCTATCTCCTATGGTGGCTTCTCTTTCTCTCATACACCACACCCCAATGTCCGGGGTGGAGGCCTAGGTTTCCTCTCCTCCCGCTATCAGACCCACCCTATGCCTCCACCTGTTTCTTTCTCATCCTTCGAGGTTCACAAGGGCCAGCTTTTCTACCAATGTCCTACCTGTAATATGTAACAGTTACAGACCAGAAAATAACATGGTTCAGCTCTAGAAGAACCCATTATATATAAAAAAAAATCAATGTTAACAAAACATACAGAATGTTGGGATTGCTTTATTACCAGATCTCACTAAGGGCTGTTATATAGTGTGTGGCCGTGCGCGCGCGCGCCTGTTCGAAGGTGCGTGCACGTGCCGCATGCTTTTTGTGTGTATGCTGTGAGCTGTGATGGTACTGTGTGTTTGTGTGTTTATCTGTTTGTGTGTGTATGTAGGTGTATGTATACGTGTGTGTGTGTGTGTGTGTGTGTGTGTGTGTGTGTGTGGAGGGGGGGGAGGAGGGGGGTGAAGAGGTGCTGTGTTGTGCTGTTCTATTTAACAATACAAAAGTGTCTATTTATGAAATAAGCCTACATTTAGCCTATAATAGTGTAACCATGCTGTAAAATGGCTGCAGTCATCTCTCCTGCTGACAATAAGGCCTGGTAAGTTATGGGCATGCCAGCAGTAATTATGGAGGTTTGCCCTCATACCCTGGTGAGGTGCCCTATGTATGGATGGGAGTGGTCACATGCTCTGAATCCATAATTAGTGATGTCAGAGTTGTGTCAGCCCCCAGAGGATACATAAGGCACAGTACTGCCAAAAGTTAGGGGTTCAGAAGTTGTTGCTAAGCTGTTGGAGGGTTATGTAATAGTTCTGGAAGGAGTAAAAAGTGATTCTGTTCTAAGTTGCTGATTATGAGACTGTGACTAGGGACCTGGCACAGGGTAGATATCCCTGCGGGGATAGGGAATCCCTACATTAGGAGGACTATACCTTTCAAAGGGAAGTACGGTGAACAATGGAGGGCTAAATACACCCATTGTGGAGGGCAGCTGGCCCACCGTATTCAATAAAGATGTTCCTGATTAAAGACACTCTCGTGTGTAAGTGTGGAATCATTGCACAGAGAGGAGCACCACAGAGGAGTTCCTCACCAGGACCATCCACAAGCTCACGCTTGGATCCTGATGAGGTGGAGGCGCTGCACTGGATCTAGGTAGGACTCAAGCACACTACCTCAGCTGCTTGTCTGGGTTGGCAATCCCCACACAACATCATGCGGGAGACTCAGGAGTCCTGTTGCCAACAGGTGCACCACCAGACATCACACTGTAATGGGGACTGGTTAGACCACAGGGGCCAATATGAGATTGGGTGGGTCAGGCCAGGTCAGAAAATCCGTTACAATAGTAATAATCCCCTCAGAACAGGGCATTATTGGCCAATAATGCCCTGGCTGTGTTAAAGTCTGTTCTTCAGGGATTATTACTTAATTATCTGCTTCCATTCTAATAGTTCTAAAACACTTGGATTAATAAAGCTTTGTTATGAGAAAGAAATGCCTCAAATTGATCTCACTTTTATTCGGGCTACATTACCAATTACATTGTCTTTGGCATAATAAATCTAAGTACATAGTATTATTTCATATTAATGTTATGGAGGCCTGCAATGTGAACCGTTTAGTATGTCTGGGTCTTAGTATCTAGGCAGCAGGCACCTACTGTCATTTGATCAAATTGCGATACAAAGTGTTTATGTTATAAACTGAACGTTAATGAATTTTCTATTTTGCCGCTGCCATAGTAAACTCCTCACCTGCAAAACTCAGTGTAACAACAGCAAAAGAGGCTAGCAGCTATCAGTGACATGATTAATGAATCATCACATACTGTAGAATGTATAACAATTATCTGTATGTAAAAGCATAAGGTTTCAAGCTATAAGTTCTTCATCTTTAGGTAGACCCCAGATCACGGCATTGTTTTTTTTTTAAAGTTTTTTATTTACAGGCAAAGCTTGAATAAATTATGACAAGAAATTGGATATTTAAAACCAGAGCCAGAACATAAAACACAGGGACTGGAGACTGGATGTGCACTGAGCTCTGTCTGTGTTTTATGTTCTGTCTCTGGTTTTAAATATATATTGCCATGCTCAGTAGCACTCCTCTGTGACACTTATATGCTTATATATATGTTGTGGTTATTTTGGGGGTTCTATATGAGCTTGTAGGCGTCCTGTATGTTTTACAATTCTTGTTCAGCTAGTCTTAGCTGATTGGAGGGTGGCAACCTCCTACCTAATTGAAGCTCACCCCCTCCCACATTTAAATGGTTAAAAGCTCAAACCATAGCATCTCCCACTCTCAGTGGAACTTGCTTGCTTGCAGTATGATTGTGACAAATCTAATACAGAGTGCTTTTCCTGGTAATGTACAGGTTAATAAAAGCTTCAGTCAGACTTCGAACTATGCAACTAATTTTGACAGATTTATTATAAATCATTCTTCCTGGTAATGCACAGGTTATTAAGAATTTATATTAGTGTTAGGGACCCTTGAGATGTGGTCTGCGGTGTAGTGGCTCAGGGGCTTACAACAATTTGGCCAAAATGTTAAACTAAAAGACCATTTTATTTAATAGATATATATACATATATATTTAGGCACTGTACCGTGTATAAGTTTCACTGGATGTGCACTGAGCTCTGTCTGTGTTTTATGTTCTGTCTCTGGTTTTAAATATATATTGCCATGCTCAGTAGCACTCCTCTGTGACACTTATATGCTTATATATATGTTGTGGTTATTTTGGGGGTTCAATATGAGCTTGTAGGTGTCCTGTATGTTTTAAGAAATTGGATACACTGACTCAGTGTATGAAGCACAATTTTACATTTATTTGAGGTAAAGAGAAACAGTTAATCTTGTGTCACTTAACATCAAGATATACTGTAGGTAGAAGATAAATCGTATTTGGTAGCAAACATCTAAATGTAGATGTGTTATTAACAAAAAACAAAACCATCCCAAAACTTACTTAGCATTCTTCTTGTTTTAAAATACTACTAAGGGCTTGTCATTACTGTATACAGCTCAAACCATTTATGCATTAGAGGTTTAACAAAATGAATTCCCTAATGAAAATAATGGGGGCCTCCTTTTTATAAGTACGGTGCTGTTCCTTTTCTGGTGCAAAACTAGAAAAAAAAATTTTTTTTATATAAATGCCCCAATACTAATCAAAATAAGGTATTGGCCTGAGTACAAGAAAATAATTATTACAGTTTAGATTTCTTCAAATATGAGACAGGCACACTATATTTTTAGAGCATTGAAGATCATTATAGGCCATATTTTCTAAGCTCTGCTAAGACAATGGGATTTTTATGGCCGATTCCCTGCACCTATGATGCCAAAAAAAATTACCTTACTTCCATTGCATACACTGCAGATTAAGAGAATTAAGATAAGGTTAAAAGGCTACCATGGATGCACATCACAAACATATCAATAAATCTGAACCATTGCCAGACTGAATGTGTCAGTGAGATCTTTTATTAGCACGGTAGCTTGTAAAGTTGATGTTGATCTCTAACAAACACCACATGATTCATGTTTAGTGCATTGGAGTAGCAACAACAACACAGCAAAGTCATAATGTAAAAGGAGACAGTAAGTTTGTAGAAACACCCTTTAAAATAATTTACTAAGGAACAAGGGGGAAATGATACTTCAGTATGCTCTGCTACAGAGCAAGATTGGAAAAGATTGGGAGAGAACTGACAGTAAAAAGTAAGAGAAGAGCATGAATCATGAGAGAAGAGAACAAATTATGCATTCAAGTTTTAACCTCTTCCACTTTATTCCAGATTTGATATGCAATGAGAGGCCAACACATGGCTATTGAGAAGACTATAGTATTATTTGGTGTCAACTATACTCCTGACTGTTATACCTATTACTTTTAGAATAACAGTAACAAATGCACCAAATCTGTTAAATTCTGAGACACTGGCACATAATGCTTAGAATAATTAGAATTTGGCACTCAACTTGCTGGATATGCTAGGGCTAGAGCTTCAGTTTGCAATACTCTTCTTGCTGGATATGCTAGGGCTTGATCCTCAGTTTGTAATACTCATCTTGCTGGATATGCTAGGACTTGAGCCTCAGTTTGCAATACTCATCTTGTTGGATATGCTAGGGCTAGAGCTTCAGTTTGCAATACTCTTCTTGCTGGATATGCTAGGGCTTGAGCCTCAATTTGCAATATCCACATTCCCTCCATTTTACTTTTCAAGTTAGTTGTTCTCATTTGGAAAATTCACATGCACTCTTGAAAAAGCCAAGGATGAGATACATGATAATTCCAGCTATGCAAAGTGCCTCTACTAAACTTTAAGTAGTCAGTCTCTCTTTGAACTCAATGAACTAGTGAACTAATGGCCATGGCATGTTTAGTGGGTTAAATACAGGTGATCAACACCATGTTGTAAAGAAACTGACAAGTATTTGGAAAAATGTTGTTCTTCTTATGTTTCCATAATAAATGCATGCTTTGGAGTGTCTTTAGTCTCATTTTTAGTCTCATTTTAGATTATTTCTGTAAAGTTTTTTTTATATACACAGGTAAATTATGGAACCAGACTTCTTTTGCCTGTTTTGTTTAATCTACTTAGACAATGGAGAAAAACAGTAATAACCAGATACGATTGACATTAGCATGGGAACTGAAGAAAATAGAAATGTATTCATTTTTACACAGAAACTAATGTTTTGTCTGCTATGTGGGACTGTCCCTTTAATCCATTTTACATTGAAAGACACTTTCTAGTTCTATGCTTGGCCTAAATGCACTTTAACAATACCAATCAGAAATCCCACTTTTACATTAGAGATTGCCCTATGGTATTTGGAAAGTTTCTGCACATTGGGATTGTAATGCCCAAGGAGAGACATTGATTTATGGGTGGAATGCAGCAGGGTAGACAGCTGAGCAAAAGGACGTAAGGGAGTCAAATTAATACCCTTTCAAGGTGCAGGAATGATAAAATAAGACTTTGCAAGAGCAGAGCTGATGCTCATGAAACCTGCAGAGGAACAGCCAACATGGAGTTCTATGGATGGCAGTTGGCAGCACAAAGGGACAGTTAGAGTTTGAATGGGAAGATGGTCAGCTGAAGGGTTAGTTAGAAACAGGACTCACACAGACAGGTGTATAAATTGACAACAGTGTTGTAAATTAATTGTTTAAGGGCCAAGTAGTGCTGAGCCTTCCTCCTGCCTCTCCTTGGGAATGATGGTGAAGGTAAATTGAAATAGATATCTGGAACTGTGGAGCAGGACCCTGCACATTCAGCCTCAGTGGTTATAAGATGGTTACATCAATATTTATGAGGGGCTATCCTCCAAAAATAAGAAATATTTACAGGTTTACTGTAAACTGCATAGATAGTATATTTTTTATTATACCCCACTTTCACCTTAAGGAGGAATACCTTGAACACTGACTGCTGCCTAATACCTATTTAACTTTTCTCTTTAGCAAGTTGTTAAGTATGCTTCTTCTAACAGTAATTGTATAACAATAATGACAGCTACTTTATGACAATAAATGACAGCTACTTTATGAATCCTGGTTAGTATACTGACCTATTCTTTATGTTTGCATGAGTGCTGCAGCTGGTTATTCTGCTATTCACATGGTGTACATTTAATCAACTTAATGCTGCAGGGAGATATTATTGTCCCAGCTACTGTAATGAAATGTTTACACCTTTATAGAGCCATAATCATACAAAAAAGTAGGCTACAAGCAAGAGATCTCTCAACTTTAATGTACACCAGATACTTGTAAAAACATGAATTACACCTCTCCATACCCAATAAAGGTATTATAGCTAACGAGCTTAATGACAGATGAGACTACTTTATCATGTAGTTTGCAGTAACATAAACAAATAAGTACTCTATAAAATCACCTGTTTTACAAAAAAGCATACTGTAATATGACTTTACACAGTAGCCTGACATTGATTAAAAACTGAACTAAACCTTAATTTAAAAAGATGAAATACAAAACATCAATTGAAATATATCAAGTTCTTTTAAAAATATACTCATCTTTATGTTATGTGGCACAATTGCTCAATAGTAATAAATAAATACAAATTAGCATCTCTAATTAAGATAAATATTGTAGAAAAAAAAACATTATACTGGTCCTCTCAGACTCCTGCCATATGTATAGGGTGAATATTTCCACATTTCTTACCTTAGTTTATATGCTGGTGCCCAAACACAGCTCTGTTCCGCAGCTCTCCAGGTTTCGCACGAGTTTTCGCTTGGAAGGCAGTGCTAGGTTAGGGACTAGTCACTGGTGTGTTATTGACACAAGCTCGGGATTAGATGGGATGTGCTGGAACACGGACTGGAAGCCGCGCCACTACCAGCTCCAGTCTCTTCATGTGTGGATAGTAATTAGCACGTGTTGCTGGTTTTACATCTCCATACAAATAATGCCTTTTCATTCTTTCACGTGAGGAATGTCAGGGCGGAGCAGGGATTGTCCTGTGGATTTCTGTTGCTAAGAGACTGGTTATTGCGTTCAACAACTAACCATTGTATAGAGAGAAGCTGCTGGGGTTTTACTGTAGGTCAGAGTCACTCCCTCTTATAAATGGAACTGTGACAGAGGACAAGTCTTAACTCATATGCAAGTTTAACACCTCTGCTGATAAATGGACCTAAATGCATTGCTCCTACTGGAACCACAATTCCCTTTCCCTCTATACTGTATCTGTCAAGAAACTGTGATTCACATTGATTTACATTGTAGTGTTGTGAACCAACACCAGAACACTTCGTTTCGATAACGCTAAACTTCAATGTGGGATTTATCATTATTGCTGGATTAAACTACATTGAAGTCTAGAGGGTCGTTAATGCTTTCACATGGGAAACGTGACAGTACTGCAAAAACTCGACATTATTCGCAGATTTTAATTGTCGTACAAAAATGTATTTAGAGGGCAAGTCACAAACTTGAAAAGGAAATCCATGAATTCTTATTTCATGATTTATAAATCCCTGCATTTGTAATGGTCTAACTTTAAACTCAATAAATAATCACAATGGCAACACATTTAGCAGCTTTTTATAGTTAGCTAGTTTTAAGTTTAATGTATATGTGTTTTTTTTAAATGGAGTTCCTCGATTAAATATTCCCTTGAAGCTCAATTATTTTTTGTTCAAATAATCGAGATACTGTACATCTGGCAATCATTTTCCAACAATATTAAAATGTCATCACTTCTGCATTATAGAACAATGTATTTGATATATAGTTATTAGACACACAGGTTAAGTTATTTAACACTTTCCCCAAGCCAATTATATCATCATAAACTAGTAAACAAAATCAATGATCAATTTCCAGTTAAAGAGCATGTTGCAGGTACAAAACACAGTGGAAATACTGTCATTCACGCTATCTTAAACACAATCACCTTTGCATGTCTTAACTTCCACAGTGGTACCGAATTCAACTTTTCAGTGTTGATTAAACTGACTCGGTGCTATATGAATTAGAGACTATAATTAAACTCGGGTGCAGATTAGCTGGAGTTCAGCACTAGGGTGCGGACAGCGCCAATAGCCGCTCTTATCAATGCTGGGCACCAGTGTGTTGGAATAATACAGCAGGACTTCTAAGAATCAGAATACTGGGGCAGTTTGAATCCAAACAAAACTGCTGATGTCAGGGACAACTCGACCAGATCTGCTGTGTTTATCGACGGGGTCTGTGAAATAGGAAGTATGGTCTTACCAATTATCCCCAAGCATGTGAAATGCTTAGAGGCTGTGTCATTGTTTTGATGGCTTTCTTTAAGGCTGCAGGTGAAACCAAAACATTCATACAAGGTAAGGTGGTTTATTGTCACAATTACTTTATAAGGAGACGGGAAGATTTCTCTTTTGTTTCTCCCAGATACGTGTGTGTGTGTGTGTGTGTGTGTGTGTGTGTGTGTGTGTGTGTGTGTGTGTGTGTGTGTGTGTGTGTGTGTGTGTGTGTGTGTGTGTGTGTGTGCACATATGAACTGGACACCATTTATTATTTGTTCATATGACTTTACAGCAGTTTCTAACGGCATTAAAGCGGATACAATAGGCATTAAGCTTAATTATAGGAAAAATAAGTCTTGAAGGAATAATTAAGCTCGGTTTCTTATGGAGTTGTTATAAAGGTCTTTGTTGCCTGAAGGTTCAAATACATCAATCATGTACTGTATGGCAACAGTGATTAAGTAAACCTTCAAGTAAATTGGGGCATATATATACGTGTGTGTATATATATATATATATACATACATACATACATACATACATACATACATACATACATACATACATACATACATACATACACATACACATACACATACACACACACACACAAACTATTTTGCATTCTTACAAACTGCAGGCATTATAAATTACAGTATTGCTGTGTCCTTTTTGGATTGTGCTACAAAATACAGATATATAATCCTGCAAATTAAAGATTATGATTTAACTAATCGTGAGTATCAATATTGTAAATTAAACATTTCTAAGAAAATAGCTCATGAGGATTTGGACAATGTCAAACTTCGAATCAATAACAGAAACTATCTCTTTTCAGATCCATATTACCTGGAATGCAGGTCTCTGGGGATAAAATGCCATCAAAAAGCAATTTGTCAACTAGATCAAGTTACCAAAACTTTCTTTTGTGAATGTTTGCCAGGATATGTGGGGGATGGTCTAGACTACTGTCAAGGCAAGTATATAACTCTACTTAAAATGAAGAGCTGGCCATATACTAAAGGATACATCTAATAAATATGGTGTTAGGGTGGACAACGTCTTATATTGGTTTAAAACTTGAGTTTTGCTGAAAAGCAATATGACCTGTACTTTTATGCCATTGAATTAATAGCAGCATTGGAAGTAGAAAATCCATTGTAAATGTGCTTAGAACTCATCTAAGATCACTGCAACTGTGACATCCTTTTATCCCCCCCCCCCCCAAAAAAAAACCTGTGTGTGTATATATATATATATATATATATATATTATATTTCTTAGAAATGATATGTTCTCTTTTTTAGAATTTGCTGTTGTCCTACATCTAAATAACTTTGAACTTTTTTAAAATTCTATATTTGTTGCGTAACAGAAAATAGAGATTTTATTGCAAAAATATGAGAATCAGGCAGAGTGAGGCGTCTAATTTAAAGACGTGCTTTTGGCAACAGTCTTATAATAACAGTGCAATATATAAAAATTAATTTATAATTTGCTACATGATACACTGATAAAGCGGCACGGTGTACTACAACATATCATTTCAGCTTTGCTACAGATTTGGGTCACAGTAGTATGTTTTTTTATATGTGTGTCAACTACATACTATATTCATAAAGCACAAAATGGTTATATAAATTCAACAGATAGACATTCTGGCCCATATTTATTAAGCAGTGCTATACTATAAGACACCTGCTGGCACTGTAAGTGACCTTATGAACCATTTGTCTGAATGAGCCTTAGGGCTGGGACCCGCTGCGCCCGGCGGCCGCGTGGGCGTTCCCCACCAGCAGGGGAATCCTTCTGAGCCGGTCCCAGTCCCCCCTCGCTGCACGGCTCACAACGTGTTGTGACACGTCAGCCGCCAGGGGATGCAAGAAAATTGTGATCCCGAGCGGTGACGCGTCACATGGTGCGCTGATGAGCCTATCAGCGGCGGGGGCGGGAGCTGTCAGACAGCTTCCTACACAAGGTAGAGAGTGGTGTTGTGTGTGTGTTTGTGTAGGGCATTTGTGGGGGAAGGGGGCGGGAGCTGCTTACCTTCCAGCAGCCCGCAGCAGCTCCCTCCTGCAGCCCGGGAGCCCGAGTCCGTGAAGGGAGGGGGGAGTAGCGGGTCCCTCCGCTCAAACCACGCCCTCCCACTCCCGCCCCCCTCCTGCTCCGGCTCCCTACAGACCGCATATCGCGGTCTGTGCCTGTCAGCGTGCCGCCTGTCTGCAGTGCGGGCGCGCTGACTGAGGGAGTGGGGCCTTAGGCTACAACCCCAGTTACTGCATGCATGCATGTGTCGGAGCGCCTGGTGGCACATACACCAGTTTCAGCCGCGATCTGTGTTCTAGCGGTTGTGATGGGGCGCTCATCCAGAGAAGAGCAGGGGGAGCAAAGACAAGATCGCGCACACACACAGACTGGGGCCGGCCCCATAGAGGGCCATCTCTTTGTTCGCCCCCCGCACGCCATAGCGCGCGCGGTCGCTATCACTGGGACCGAGGCCATAAGGTGTCTTCTGGCACCTGAGAATGTCTTATGGAATAAAACCGTGTGGTAAATATGGGCCTCTGCTTTTTTTCTCTGTAATTAATGTGAATAATGAATTTTTATTTCTGTGGTCTTTTTAAGAGCCGAGTGTTAAAGTTACAGTATCGAATACATCAGTGTGCTCTGGCACTGGGCAGCAAGTCTGTGTCTTAACAAGAATGCCTGGAGACGAAGCTGTTTTGAGTGTGTCTATCAAAGGGAACTTCAGTCAAGACCAGATTACATGGTATAAATTTTACTCATCCCAGGGGCCTGACTATAACAGGTATGTTCAAAAAAAAAAGAAAAGTAATATCTTCCTTGCATAATTAGGAAATCCCAAGACTATTCAAAGAATAAATTCTTTGAATATTTCCCAGAGCATCAATAATGAAATTATTAGGCTGCGTTTATAGTGCCGGCAACAGTAACAGCGATGCAACGTCGCTTCAAAACAAAAGTATTGAAGCCGTCTCCTGCACTTATAGTAAGCGCAACGCGATGGCGCAACGGAGTGACGGATTGGTCGCGGTCGTCGGCAGTCAGGTCAATTTGATTTTTCCAGCGACCGCAGCGTGACGTCACTGTCGCTGTCGCCGGCGACGGCACTAAAAGTGCAGCCTAAGGTTAACACTAATATAGCCAATTGTGTAACTGTAAGTCTCTTTGTGGTATATTCTTTACATTTGTAAGATTAGTGTGGCAATGTTTTATAAAATAATTGATACATATAATCAGGGCCTCCAACAGAAATCTTGGGGGGGAGCATGCCACCCCCTCCCTCCATCCCCCAACCCCCCTACCATGAAAAAATAAATTAGGTCGCAACTTTTCCTTAAATATTTTTTTGTTATTGGAATACTGTAAAAAAACATTACAATGCAATCTGTTTATTTTAATATTTTTTTAAAAAATGGGCCTGGGGCCATGGGATTAAGTACAGGCCTGGGGGGGGGTTAAGTATGGGCTTGGTGGAGGGTGGTAAGTATGGGCCGGGGTGGGGGCTGAGTATGGGCCTGGGGGGGGGTGTGTGTGTGTGTGTGTGTGTGTGTGTGTGTGTGTGTGTAAAAATAAAATATTTATTACATTTGTGCAGACACACAAATACACACACACATACACATGTATACATATAAACACACACACATATACATACATTCAGCGCCGGCAGCAGCGCGAAAAGATTATTTTCCTTCTCTTCCCCGCTGTCTGTCGGCTCCTCGCTCCTTGCTGTGCATGCGCAGCCCTTGTATAGAAGAAGCCCTTTGTTCCCTGACGAAGAAGCCTTTGTTCAGCTTCGAAACGCGTAGGATTACTTTCTATAACATTTGCGGTACCTTTTAAACCCCTCGCCAGTGTATTGTGTATTTTTGAGCATTTTATTGTGCCTAACTTCTGCCCGCATTGATCTAACACGGCCGGTGTGCAGCTTCGTGCTGCGCGTGTGACGTCATCTCAGTGCGCGCCTACCGACGGGAATCCACCGTCGAAACGCCAGCTGCTGAGACCGCAGTAGAGATAGATCTGGACACTGTCACGGTACATGCTGAAGGAGACTCTCACTATATGTGTATAGTGCCTTATATGGAACAGATGACCTGGTGATCGAGCGATCTTGCTGGATGCTGTGGATGCTAATCACGTGTTGCTATGACTGTGGGAGACCGTGGGAAACGCAGGCAGCAGTTCCAGACTGCAGGAGCAGAGTGACCAGAGCTGTATCCACCAGACCACTCCATCTGATGCTTGCCGTGTGGTAATTTCGTCTTATTAACACGTAAATGCGCTTATTTTACAACATTGATGTACGCAGATTAGTTACCCTTTTAATACTAATATTGATTACTTTGATATACTTCACCATTTGCGTCTTGCGCTTTTTTTTGTGTTTTTATTTCTTAGTTCGTGGGAGTGTTTGAGCCACTCTTTAATTTAGCAGCAGGCACCACATCCAACGGTTTTGTATGGATTTACTTTAAGTTTTGTCACTTCCACAGTGGGGTTGAGCCTTGCATTTAGACAATTTATTATCAAGGCCTGATTTTATGGTGTATAATTTAGACATTGTCTTAATAACGATTGAGTGTCTTTTGGGTTGTGCACTTTTCTTCTGTTTAACTTGTATAGAAGGGCTG